>JAJMHM010000047.1:0-118387 GCA_030566045.1 Geotrichum geniculatum | reverse complement strand
TTCAAGATGGCAAGACCGTTACCATCACTCAAGCACCTAAGGTTGTTACTACTGTTTCCCCTGTTGTCAGTATCGTGAAGACTACTGTTACCGTTCAAGAAGGTCAAACTGTTACAAAGACTGAATATTGTAACGCTTGTCAAACTGTTACTGTCAAACCTCCAGCTGATACGGTCACACAAACAAACACCCAAACAAGCCAAGGACCTGGAACTACGCTCACTCAATCCGAATCTCCAGCTACTGTTACTGCTTCTCCTTCCACCACCTTAATTGTTGAGACAGTTACTTCTGAAAGAGAAGGAACAATTGTTACGGTTACCAGAGAGTGCAATGCTTGTAATGTCGTTACTGTTTCGAAAGAACCAAAGACAATTACAGTCACTCGCACCGCTACAACTGTTCAAGACGGTAAGACTATTACCATAACTGAATCACCAAAGGTTATTACAACTACTGCACCCGTTGTTAGCATTGTTAAGACTGTTGTTACCGAACAAGAAGGCCAAACGATCACCAAGACTGAATATTGTAACGCTTGCCAGACTGTAACAGTTGGATCTACAGGAACTGTCTCACAAACCAGCACGCAAACGAGCACAGGTGCGCCAGTCTCTCAGACTCAAACAGAAAGACCTGTTGTAACTGGATCAACTGGAACATCTTACATCGTTCAAACCAAGACCGTTGAGAGTGCAGGTTCTGTGATAACAGTTACCCAGCAATGTACTGCTTGTAAGGCAGTCACTGTTTCTCAAACTCCTACCACTGTTTACGAAGTTGAAACCCAGACTGTTCAGCAAGAAGGTAAGACTGTTACCATCACTGTCACTCGTTCTGCCGTTACCACAGCTGCACCAGTTGTTACTATTGTTATTACCAAGGTCGAGGAACAAGGTGGCCAAATAGTTACAAAGACTGAAGAATGCTCTGATTGTAAACAAATCACAGTGACTGCACCTCCTCAGACAATTATAAGCACCCGAACTCAGGTTCAACAGGGAACTACAGTTGTTGTTACAAAAACACAAACTCCAGTTCCTGAAACAGCTACTGGACTGACAGAATTAATTGTGCAAACAGTAACATCTACGGTTGACGGAACTAGAGTCACTGTCAAGGAAACTTGTACTGATTGTCAAGCAGTCACAGTGTCACCTAGTCCTACCACTATTTTCTCCAAGCAAACACTGACATCCACTAAGGATGGAACTACAGTCGTGGTTACGGAGAAATGTTCCAGTTGTCCCGTTACAGTTACTGCACCCCCAGGAACTGTCAGCATTATGAAGACTGAGGTAGTTGAACAAGAGGGACAAACAGTGGTTGTTACCAAAGAGTGTTCTGACTGTCAACCCTTAACTGTCACTCCAATTCCAATCACCATTTATTCTACATTCACTGAAGTCAAGCAAGGAGCTCAAGTTATTGTTACAGAAGCCATTTCTACGTGCTATACCAGCTCATACAGAGAGGTTGCACCAACTTCTAAGGTGGTTGAAAAGCTGGTTCAAATTGGAGATGCAGGTACAAATGTTGAGATTACAAAGACTTGTTCAGACTGCAAGACATACACTTCTCAAGCATCACCTACATACTCTTATGGTATTGAAACCGTGACTTCAGTTGATGCTGAAGGCACGTCATCAGTATCTCTCCAGCTTTCATCAGTGTTTGTAACCCCATCTCCCACACTTGTCATTGAGAAGGAGCAAACTATCGTTCACTCAGGAACTACAAGTATTGTCAGTGTTCCTTGTGATACATGTGAGGCGGTTTCAGTGAGTAGATCTACTTTTGTTGTTGAAGGAGCTGACAGCTCGGCCACTACAATTGAGGTTGTAGCCACCAGTGAAGCCACCGTTGAGTCTCAACTGTCTAAAAAGGTTGGAGAGAGTTTAACAACGACGGCAGTAGTTACTGCTGCAGCACAAGAAACAGGTAGATCTGGATTATCTTCACCATCCGTGGTACGCAGTAGCCAAACACAGATGGCGGTATCTCAAGTATCAGTTGGCATGGCCGGACTTCAAAATCTTGAAGGAAGATTCGGAACGGCTGTATTGTACTTTTTGGGAGCAATGATGCTGATCTAAGATTCCAATCGTTTAGAAGATCTGGTTAAGATCTGGTCAAGATCTGGTCAAGATCTGGCACATTTTGGTTAAGGATACTATATTTATTTTATTCATTTGAACATTTTATTTAAACATTTTATAATTTCTAGTTTAATAGATAAACTTGAGATACTTTGATAAATCGAAAACAGCTGCGAACTACAGTTTAGCAAGGTGAAGGAGTTTGTCTAGTATATGAGACTCCAAGATAAAGAGATGAAACTAGATGGCAATAGGTAACTTGGAACATGATAAAAGAGCATGTTTCAATTGAGACTGGGGAAAACGGAGTTTAGAAATTGGAACCGGACTGGAATTGGACTGGAACCGAAATGAAACCGAAATGGAACCGAAACGGAACGGTACCGAAATGGAACCGAAACGGAACAGTACCGAAATGGAACTAAAACAATAATAGTGACCTATAAAACATTACAAAATATGACAAAATAATTATATAATCAAGTCTGTGCATGAGTGTAGACAAAATTGAGAAACAATAGAAAATGAAATTAATTGTAAGACAGGGTCTCCAGCCACAGCACTGAATCTGTCATGTTAAAGAGACATTGTAGTGCCTACGAGTACTTTGTGATGATGATGATGATGATGACGATGATGATAATTTCTTTTTTGCTGTTTCTTCCGTTTGTAATTGTTCCAGAGGTTGTGAAGTTAGGGCTGTGAAAATTCAGCTCCTTTACAGGCTTCCATGATTTAGATCTGTCGATGCGAATGAGTGGTGGGTAGAGGCTATTAATAGTCTATTTCACGTGATGAACGTTTGGGAGGAATAAAAATAGAAATGAACTAATGTCGGAACTGACTAAGCACCTAGGATTTTAAGCAGGTGCTAATGTTGAACTGACTAAGCACATAAGATTTTAAATAGGTATTTAGGCAGTTATCTCGTAAGTTCAAGCTTTGGGTCTAAGGAAATATAAATATGGAGTTAGGTTGTGTCTAAACTATTTTGGGAGATTTGCATATTGTTGACATCATGCAATTTGCCAGATCCGCGCTGCCTGCTTACAAGACAATCTAGAAGTAGACAACGATGACAGAAACGACGACGTGTACGATTAGGCACTGTACATGGAGGTTGAGATAGGGCATATTGGTCCCAAATGGGCGAATAGGGGAGGGGGATCGTGCGCGTAGTAATTAGCTTACACATAAAATAGATGGGATTTGCAATGGAGGAAGGTTTATGAGAGAGGGCTGGACGGTACGCTAACGGAATACTACAAAGACCCATTGAGGGGTCGTATCTGGGCGGCTTAATAAGAGGTGTGGTAATGGAGGCTCAAAGGCTGGCGAGCAAAGTAGATCTGAGACATCTGGAAAGGTGCCCAAGAGGGTAACGGAACAGATATATTTGGCTGCTTGGCTGGCTGAAGAGATAAGTAAGCCAAGAACACAAAAGAGGCATCCTGACACCTTCAACGTTGGTGCTGCTGACACAGCTAGGATCTGAGGTAGACGGAAGGTGGCACGGAGACGAAGTTGTTGTCAGATCGGTCCTAACACGGTGATCAGTGCTACGGTGACAGCGTCAGTGATGCCAATGTTTTTGAGCTTTGAGAGCCAGGGAGAAGCGCATTTTGTGGGAGGAGATTATTGCTACTAGTGGACTATTCAAAATGAGACAATTTCAGTGTGATAATGAGAGGTACAAGTAGAAACAATTATAGAAACAAATATTTTCTTTTTTACATTTTTCTTTTTATATTCATTGTATTTTTTCTCACACATTTTTCACGGTGTTTTATTTAATAATTTAATAATTTAATAATTTAATAATTTTCCTCCTTAATTTTCATTTTATTTTTGATTTTTAATTTTCATATTTCTCTTTCAATATTTCTTTCTTCCTCCCTTATTCTTTCCGGCTACTTTACAATCACCAGTTTGCCAATATCTGGGAATAAACCATCTGCCACCAACATCACCAACTCCAGTCGACCAGGCTTATTGCTGCTGAGTTCATTCCGCCATCTTCATCGCTCTACAGTTTGCTTAACAGCCTGACTCTCGCACTTTCATCGCTTTATAGCTTGACACTCACAGCTTGACACTCACAGCTTCACAGCTTCACACTTACAGCTTCTCAGCTTCTCAGCTTCACAGCTCTACAGCTTCACAGCTCTACAACACCACGGGTCCTCAGCTTCACCGCTTGTACCGCATATCTAGTCCCACCAGTACCGCCACTCCCAGCCATCCTCCACGATGATGGTAACCGTTGAACGCTCCGACTCCGTCGTGTCGGACACCCCGGGCACTGTCAACCCCATAGAATTCCCCAAAGACACTCCTCCTGAAATGATGCCAATCTTAACCCTACTGCACTCGCACCAACAGAGAGATTACTACCAGGGATATTTCATGCTCTTGAACGATTTAAAATCAGGTATATATATGGCCTCCATGGAAGTTTTTGCACCCTATATTTCATGCTAACTCGCTCTACATCTAGATGGCAAACCCGCTAACGACAGAAAATGGGTCGAAGTATACGGAAAACTCACCGGCACCATCTTAGCCATCTGGGACGCTGATGGGCTCGACAACACCCAAGTTGAACCCTCGCCAACCTACATTAACATCACCGACTCAACCTTCAAGTCAATCGCCTCCCTCCCATCTCCCAACGGCGACCTTTCCAACATTGTCGTCCTCTCAACCACGCTGAAAAATAGATATCTGCTCCAGCTAGCCTCCCCTTCCCTCTTGAACGACTGGACCGCAGCACTTAGACTTTCCCAATTCGAGCACACAAGTCTCCAAGAAGCTTACACTGGCGCCCTTCTCTCAGCAAAAGGTTCAAAACTTAATGGCATAAAAACCTTATTGAGTGAAACTAAATTCAGACATGAAGACTACGTAAGTGTGAGGTTTGGCTCAGGAATGCCTTGGAAAAAATGCTGGACGGTCATCAGTCCCACAGACGTCAAAAAAAAGAAGAATCTACCTCCTCCCGGGACTATTGCATTCTATGAAGACAAGAAGAAAATGAAAAAACCACCCTTGGCATTAATCACTGGTTCCTATGCTGCCTACGCCGTCTATCCACAATCTTCTGTTCTAGTAGACGGTTCGACCCTCTTGAAAATTGAAGGCAAAGTCACTTTTAATGACGTTGAGGGCGAAAAAGATGCTTCTGTCTTTCTCATGCCCGAAGCCCATCCGGGTGTCCCAGGCTTTGAGACTCTCATTAGATTTCTGATTCCTGTTCTGGATGCCTTTCATTTGTACGGTCGTCCTGCAAGACTCAATGCAGACAAGGCAGATCTGAGATCCTTATTGTTTGGCATGCCTACTTTACCGTTCACTCAGTATTTGGAGGTTTCTGATTTGAACTCTCTTGTTGCTTCCAATGGTGTCGAGAACTGGACTCCCTACGACTGGACCAGAAATGTCAAGGACTTGCTTGCGCGCAAAATGTCTGGTGGCTACAGAGGCACGGGCAAGCTCAAGAGATTGGCAAGTATCAACACTCCTCCCAATGCCCCCAGGAACATGAGAACGAATCCTGCTTCTCCTTTGGTCCCTCAGTCCAACAGGTATTCGAATCCTCAAGAGCAGTTCAGAAACTCTGCGAATTTGACTCCGTTGAGACAAGCTCCTCAGACCCCTACTCCTGACGCTGGCCAGTATGACAGACTTAATCCAGCCAGTTCTCAATTGAATGGCAGATTGAGTCCAAATCCTCCCATGAACAATGGTAGATTGAGTCCGAATCCTCCAATGAACAATGGTAGATTGAGCCCAAATCCCCCAGCTGGTGCTCCAATGGGTGCTCCTTCTGTAAACCCTTATTTGGATGCTGTAAATTCACCCCCTAAAGGCCAGAACCCCTATTTACATGAAAATCCCTCACTGTATTCAGCCGACGAGAAGTTCACTGGCAAAGAGGTTTATACTCCGTTACCAGCTGCCAATGCCGAGGGTCGAAATTCTCCTCGAGTACCATATCCCAATGGATCTTATTCTGATCTCAGCACTCCTGGTGCTGTAGCATTTACTCATGAAAACGCATCGACCACTTCACTTACCTCTTCTGTTTCCCGAGGCAATGCTCCTCCGAATTTCTCTCGGGCTCCATATCCAGTGGACCCTTCTCCGGTTGGAGATGAAGAATCATTTTCGAGACTTGCAATCAATGACAATGATGTCTCGATTAGCAATACTGGCAACATGTTTGATCCAGCGGGTAACTCTCATTCCCACCACTCCGACATGACGAACCAGCAAAAGCAGTATCAAATATATGGGGAGTCGCCTTATGCGAATGAGCGGTCAGTACGCAGTGACTTTGATACGACGCCGCAAGACAGTTTTCAGGGCGGGAATAGGCCAATGTATGGTTCTCAAGAAAGCTTTAGCGGGAGGCCACCCCAGGGCGGACCTTCTATGATGGGAAGAGGGCCACCACCATATGGCGGGCCACCAGGGGGACCACCAGGGGGATCTCAAGGAGGACCAGGAGGACCAGGAGGACCAGGAGGACCGCCAGGAGGATCTCAAAGACCTCCAATGCAGGGCATGGGATCACAAGGAAGGCCAGACAATTTTTCAGAGAGGTCTCAGATGGCAGGTAGATCTGGACCACCGGCGCAAGGCGGGTTCCAAGGCAGACCACTCTATCCACAAGGCCGACCTCCTATGCAGGGACCGCCTCAAGGAATGCCAGCACAGCAGGCTCGACAGGGTCCACCTCCGCATTCACAACAGGCACTTCAAGGAGTACCTCAGTTTACCAAACCGCAGGGGCCTAGGGCACAGCCGTCGAATGAGTATCGATCTATGGTGTTGTAAGTAGGGCAGCTATTTTGCGTTGATTATTATAATTTATATTATGCATTTTTCATAGTTTATTGGTTTATTGTTTTTCTATTTTTAATCCTAATATTGTCTCGATCTCCAGGTGTTGAGGCATCCAGTTGAGAGAAGGTGTACATCCAGGTATTGAGAAACATCCAGGTATTGAGAGAAGGTATTTAGAGGTATTGAGAGGTTGAGAGGTATTTAAAGGTTGAGAGGCTGTTAGTCTTGAGAAATCAGTGGGCCAGTTTTGGGAGTCTCCAGGCTTTGCCAGGGAGGATTTCAGCGTAGACGAGGCCACCCAATACCCAGCCGACGAGAGCGTTGACGAGGATGCCCATTCTGGGCAGTCTGAGGAGGACCAAGTCCAGGGCGAGAAAGTAGACGCCAGCCTTTTCCGAGAGTTTGACGCCTCTGCCCGAAGTCGCGGAGCCCAATTCGAGACAGTAGGCGGGAGGCACGGTGAGTTTATAGAGATGGAGGAGGGCGAAGAGGGTGATTGTCGGGCCAGAAGGGGAGTGGTGGTAGGGGATGATAGCGAGCAGCGGTAGGGAGTAGAGCTGGAAGAGGACGATGTGGGAGATGTAGTGGATAGTTGAGTGGGTGCGTTCTAGAATCCTGAGGTTATAGATGATGAGCAGGGCGAGGAGCTGTTCAGTGTGTGTTAAGAAGAGCAGTTGGTTAAGAGGAAGTCTCCAGTATTGGTCTGAGAAGTTAGAGCGGACGTTACGATAGAAGAGCCAACTTACGCCACTGGACGATGTGAGTTTTGAACTCAAAGTCAAAGTTGTAAGTGACTTCGAGTAGCGAGATGATGAGTGAGAAGAGCACTGACAGGATGATGATCCATTTAGTAGCTTGTGCGTTTTGGAAGCCTGGAGGTGTATGGGTCAACATAGTTCCAGGAGTATTTCCAGTGAGGGATCATGGTGGAATGGATGAAAATAATTGTAAATAAATAAAAAAAAAAAACATAAATTAATAAATTAATAAATTGATAAAATAATAAAATAAAAAAAGGTTAAAAAGTTGATAAATTTAATATAAAACAATTGAAAATTAATTAATAAAAGAGAATTAAAATTAATAAATAATAAATAATAAATAATAAATAATAAATAATAAATAATAAATAATAAATAATAAATAATAAATAATAAATAATAAATAATAAATAATAAATAATAAATAATAAATAATAAATAATAAATAATAAATAATAAATAATAATTAAATTAATATTAAATAATTAAATTAAATATTAAATAATAATTAAATTAAATATTAAATAATTAAATTAAATATTAAATAATAATTAAATTAAATATTAAATAATTAAATTAAATATTAAATTAAAAATAAATTAATTATTAAAAATTTAACTTTTATCTTCTCGAATCCATTTCCTTCCCACTCTCCCTCCTCACTCTTCCTCTTCCCTCTTCCTCTTCTCTCTTCCAAAGCCTTAAAATGTCACTAAATCAATCTGAAGATCCTTATCCATTACACACAGCAGCCCGTGATAATGATATCACGACCATCCGCAATCTCATCGCTACAAACCCAAAACTACTGACAGCTCTAGACGCTGATTCACGACCAGCAACCTTCTGGGCTGCTAGCAATTCACACTCCGAAGCACTGTCTCTGCTGCTCAGCTCGCTGAAAAAATTTGACCCTGAACAGTCCGACGACTCTAACATGACCCTCCTGGACATTGTCTCTTCTACAGGCGATATGCCTTCGTTTGAAGTTGTGCTTCCCTACTACACCAAACAAGACGCAGTGGTGAGCTCGTCTGCTCACGTCCTGGCGGCTACAAAGGGCCATTTGCAAATCCTCAAGACCCTCGCTGCCAACGGTGCCGATATGAACGATTTGCGAGATCCCCTCGGAGTGTCGGCTCTTCATAAAGCAGTCGCAGCAGGAGCTGAGTCGGTAATTCGCTTCTTGTTGACCGAGTATTCACCTCTGCACCCGTCGCTTCGCAAAGTCAACATCAACGCCAAAGACAAACGGCTTGGTTGGACTGCTCTTCACTATGCTGCAGCTGAAGGGCGAATAGCAATTGCAAAGTTTTTGATTGAGCAGGGTGCTGATTCTAACTTGAAGTCTAAAGATGGTGAGACTTGGAAGCTTGTAGTATTGAATTCTGATGTTGAAAAGTCAATTGAATCATTTATAAATGAGAGGCAAGCAAGAGAATAGATTGGTACAAGCAGACAAGAATCGGATATGTTCAGCTAATGTTTCTATTGTAATTTGTCAGATATTTGTCATTATTGTCAATCATTTTCAATCATTCATCAGTTACTTGTCATCATTATCAATCATTTGTCAGTTACTTGTCATCATTATCAATCATTCATCAGTTATTTATCATTCACCAGTAACCATTTTTTTATCAACTGCCATTTTGCCATCCACTTAAACTTCAATTCATTGAACAGAAATTACAAAAAACTTTTGTATTAATATTTATGGACATAAATAGAAATGAAATTACCTTTCTAGAAGCATCGAAGCATCTTTAGACCTTGAAGCCTCTGGAAGCACGACGACCACGAGCACGCTCAAACTTGCGACCCTTGGACATGATTCTAGGAGCCTTATTCTTGTGGGGACCGAAGCCAAAGTGTCTAACAGCTTCACGAGAGTTTCTGGGACCACGAACAATCAAAGTGTTTTGACCAGTAGGAGCTCTGCGAGCAAGTTGGTCAAAGGTGATAATTTCACCACCAGCCTTCAAGATACGGGCTCTGGCGGTCTCGGTGACCTTAAGAGCAGCGACGGTGATCTTGGGGACTTCGTAGAGACGGGCATCGTCGGTAACGGTACCGGTGACAACGACAATCTTGTTGGCAGCACCGTCAGCCTTGAGGACACGGGCAATACGGGAGACCGAGACGGGAGGTCTGTTGATCTTGGAGAGGAAAAGAGATCTGAGAATGACCTTGTTGAACTTGGAGTCGGTACGACGAGCAAGGAATCTGTAGACCTTGACCAACAACTTCAAGTAGACATTGTCGGACTTGGGAGCAGAGCGGTGTCCGCTTCTAACGTGCTGCTTTCTAGTGCTATCGATACCCATGGCGATGTGTAATGTCGAACTGCTATGGTTGTGAGAAACGAGGAATCTGGAAAAAAATCCAAAAGATTCAAAATTTTTTTTTCTTCACGCTTCAAAAGTTCTGGCTCCAAAGAAAAAAAAATCAAATCCGGGTAAGTCAATAATGTCCTCTTTAGGATATAATTGTGACTACTTTTTTGTTGTGAACATTTGAGACTGCGTTATTTTAGTCCCTTTCAAAAATTGCATCATGTGATATCATGTGATTTTTTTGGAACTTGGAACTTGGAACTTGTGATTTTTCTGACGTCAAACCCTTACCCTCAGTGTTAAGGAAAAATGTCAAGATTCACCACCTACATTACCAACACCAACATTACCAACACCATCATTACCAACACCATTATCCCTACGTTTAACGTCAACACCATTATCACTACGTTTATCACCATCACCATCAACCACCCAGTTCATCACATTTAACCACCAGTTCATCACCATCCACCCAGCTCATCACCATGTCACAGAATCCATGGGCACAGTTTGCCAAAGCCGTAAGAAAGAGCGCCCAAAACTCCAAAAACACTGGACCTCGTCCTCCTAATGGCCTTTTTGCTGGTATCGGAGGCCTGATTGTTCTAGGAGCTGGAGGGCTAATTGCTTCCAGCTCTCTCTTCAATGGTAAGTCACGACGCTTTGCAACAGCAACAGCAGCAGCAGTACTAACAGATTTACAGTTGATGGTGGTCATCGTGCTATTATTTATTCGAGATTTGGCGGCGTGCAACCCCAGATCTACGGTGAAGGAACTCACATCGCCATTCCCTGGTTCCAAACTCCCATCATCTACGACGTCCGTGCGAAACCTCGCAATGTCGCGTCTCTGACGGGCACAAACGATTTACAAATGGTCAACATTACGTGCCGTGTTCTTTCTCGTCCTCGCGTCGCTTCTCTGCCCACCATCTACCGCACGCTGGGCCAGGACTATGACGAGCGCGTGCTCCCATCGATTGTCAACGAGGTGCTGAAGGGCGTTGTCGCTCAGTTCAACGCTTCGCAATTGATCACCCAGCGTGAGCGCGTCTCGCGTCTCATCAAGGACACGCTCGTTAGAAGAGCCGACAAATTCAACATTGACTTGGACGACGTCTCGCTCACCTACATGACTTTCTCTCCCGAGTTCACGGCCGCCGTCGAAGCCAAACAGATTGCCCAGCAAGAGGCCCAGCGCGCCGCCTTCATTGTCGACAGAGCCCGCCAGGAGAAGGAGGGAACCATCGTCAAGGCCCAGGGTGAAGCCCGATCCGCCGAGCTTATTGGTGAAGCCATCAAAAAGTCCAAGGACTATGTCGAGCTTAAGCGAATCGACACCGCCAGAGAGATTGCCGACATTCTGAGCAAGTCCGGCAACAGAGTTCTTCTCGACAACGACTCTTTATTGCTGAACGTTTCTTCAGACCTCCGCAAGAGCAAATAGGTCCCATCTTGTCTTTGACAGTCTGTACATATATATATATATATCTCGTATCAATATTCAGGTACTTTTTATGATCTCCATGGCAACGCTCAAAATCTGGGGAAGTTTGAGCGGTCGCAGTCACACATTTTCACCTTCCTGAAAAGGAAAGCGTAATTTGTGTCCCAGCTGAACATTTAGGTGGCTGAGTGACATTTTTCAGGTATTCCATAATGGTGAAATTGTAGTGCGAAAAGCTTACCTAACCCTAATACTACACGCACACGCAAGTTTTTTTTCTTCCTTTTTCAATTTTTCTTTTTTCAATCAGCGCTTGCCTTTAACTGATAAATTTCCATAATATATCATACAAAATGCCTGGTGTTTCCGTTAGGTATGTAAACGACGATGAAGAGAAGAAATGGACGTGCGACGATGGGGGATTGAGAAATTTGGGGGTGTTTGATATTTGGGGGTATCTGGATTTTGGGGGTATCTGATTGCTGTGGATTCCAGGGGACTCCAGGGGATTCGAACTGTGCTTCAGGATGGATTGTTGAAAGGTTTGGACAAAAGACTGGAATTGCGATTTGAACGAGATAATCAAAGGAAATATATACACAATTTGGCTGGAACTTTGGTTGGCTTTGGTTGGCTTTGGTTGGCTTTGGCAGACTTTGGCAGACTTTGGCAGACTTTGGCAGGTTTTGACAGGTTTTGGCAGGTTTTGGCAGGCTTTGACTGACGTTGATTGACTTGACTGACTTGACTGACTTGACTGACTTGACTGTCTTTGACCGACTTTGACTGGAACTTTGGCAGATCGAATACACGTTCATTTCTTCAGATTATCCAGCTGGTTTGATTGCTAACTTGCGTTTTAGAGATATTCCTGCTCAGCAGTTCATTGATGCCTACGCTGTCTTCCTTCAACGTCAAGGTAGACTCGAGATCCCCGGTTACGTTGAACTTGTGAAGACCAGCGCTGGTAACGAGCTTCCTCCCCAAGACTCTGCTCTTTGGTTCTACAAGCGTACCGCTTCTGTCGCTCGTCACATCTACCTCAGAAAGACCGTTGGTGTTGGTAAGCTCAACAAGCTCTACGGTGGTGCCATTAACCGTGGATTCTGCCCTTCCCACCACAAGGATGCTTCTGGATCCGTCAACAGAAAGGTCGTTCAAGGTCTTGAGAAGTTGGGTGTTTTGGAGAAGGCTAGCAACGGTGGCAGAAAGATTTCTGAGAACGGACAAAGAGATTTGGACCGTATCGCCGTTGAGCTTTACTCTCAAGAGGAAGATGACGAGTAAATTATATATGTCGAAAAAATAAACTAATACAGGCAAGAAAAAAAGGTCGCCGAAAAGGGATATTTGTGATATTTCAGTTATATATCACAACTTTATCTATTTTAAATATACACATGTAGAGACAATCAGGAGGTTCTATAACGACGGTCTGAGTTGTTTAAGTTGAATCTTTGGATTTTTCGAATTTCAAGCTGGCGGGTTTTATTCTAGACGAGTTAGCAAAGGGAGGGTTAGTTGTAGGGGAGGCATACTTTGTAAGGTATTTGTATTTATGGGCTTGAAGTTTTTGAGTACAAGGAGACATGAGGTTATCAGTAGGAGAAGCGAAATTTTTGTTTCTAGAGATGTTAGAATAGGAGTAGAATTGGGGGATTAAGATCAGGAATCAGGATCAGTATCAATAAGATCAGGAATTAGGATCAGTAAGATCAGGAATTAGGATCAATAAGATCAGGAATCAGGATCAATAAGATCAATATCAATCGGTATCAATAGTTAAGATCAAGATCAATCAAGATCAATTGTTAAGATCAATATCAATCAATACCAATTGTTTAGATCAACACCAATTGTTAAGATCACCAACTGTTTAGATCAACAATTGTTAAGACCACTAATTGTTAAGATCACCAATTGTTCACCAATTGTTCACCAACTGTTCACCAATTGTTCACCAACTGTTCACCAATTGTTCACCAACTGTTCACCAACTGTTCACCAACTGTTCACCAACTGCTTAGATCACCAATTCTTAAAATCAATCAACATCATTCATCTTACTTTATTAAAACATTTCGCCTAAGCTTATGAACATCAGACTGGCCTGAAATTGCTTCATTCTCTTGCCTATTCGAGAGTTTGTGATTTGCTTCCATTGTCAAAGATGAGCTGTTAATGAGAATGAAAGAAGAAAAAAACTGATTTATATTTCAAAACGGCCAACGTTGTTGTTGGCTGTTTCCACGGTTCTGTAGGAATTGTTTCCACGGTACTGTAGGAGTCACGTCGTGCTTATTGTTTAGACGGAGGTTTGCACCACCATACCAGCTTAGATTCTTCATGATTGTAGCTACAATCAGCATTAACTCCTACTCCTCTGGCATTGGGCAGTTTGAAACATTTTGTAGGCCCTGAACAGCTATCGCACGCCCGTTGAAACCAGGTCTCACCGCGAAGAACAGTCTGTCTCTAAACTTTCAAAAACGTCGTCAGGATATAAATATTTGTTTCAATTTCTCCTTCTCTTCTTCTTCTCGTTACGACCTAATTATGAATAGCATCTTCTCTTCAATACAGTCCTTTGTGCGCTCCGTCACGACCAGCGACCGGTACGCCAGCTACGAGACTGACCACCAGCGCTCCAGGTACGCTTCTACCAGATCGGACGCTTTGATAAACGAAACTACCGAGTACTATTCAAATGGAAATCCCTACCAGACCGGCCCTCCTCTTCAGTCAAACGCTCCATCGCTCCAACAGCACTACACGCCGGGCTTCAGATCTTCACAAGTAGGCAACTCCGGCGAAATACCTCTCAGCGACTATTCAAATGGTCCTCCCTCCGCTCCCGTCAATCTCTCTTGGAACCGCATCATCAAATGGCTAGAAAATAACTATCCTGAGCTCGCGGACCAAATCAGCGACGGTGCTACTGCTCTGGACCTCAATGAAATCGAGTCTGATTTGGGCCACTGCACCCTTCCTCTAGACGTCCGAGAGTCCTGGCTAAAATTCGACGGCCAGGAAAGAGGTGGCCGTCCCACCGGTCTCATCTTTGGCTTGTCGCTCTTGGATCTCGAGTCCATCGCCGAGGAGTGGTCTCACTGGAAAAATACTGCCATCAGAGTACAAAACCTTTTGAAAATTCAAGCTGCTGACCTGCAAAGCCAGCAGGTCTCGCAAGACTCCTCCTCCGGCGCCTCGATAATGCATCAAACAAAACGGCCCAGGCTCGTTGGCGAGTCTCTGGAATGGCTTCGACACCAAACCTGCATTCCCGTAGAATCAATCCAGCCCTTATATGCGCATCCTGGCTGGATCCCTCTAGCAACCGATTTTCTGGGGAACAATATCGCCATTGATCTCGCTCCTGGTCCAGCGGGCAAATGGGGTCAAGTCATTTTGTTTGGACGTGAGTTTGATAGAAAATATGTCGTTGCGCCGTCATGGAGCTCTTTCTTAATGACGTTTGCAGACGACTTGGAAAATGGCAATCATTTAATCGAAGATGAAACAGAAAACGGTGAATTCACTTTCAGAGCTCAAAACGGCCAGCTGCTGAGCTACTTTGATGTTTTGAAATCAAGAGTCGAAAAGCTTTACAAGCCAAAACCTGAAGAATCTCCTTACGATAAGCCGGCCAGAATTATAGTCAACCAGCCAAACACCAGCCAAAAAATGAAGGGACGAGTCGTCTCTGATCACTACAGAAGAAAAGGCTCTTCAGGAAACAAACATAAAAGACCTGAACAGCTCAAACTCACCGACCAAAAGAATCTTGCAAAGTCTGATAGCCCGTTGAAGCAGTCATTTAATAGAGATGATCTGGAAGATCAGTCTGACCAGATTTCTACCGGTATGAATGATATCAAAATATAGAACTGTCTAATGTATCATCTACTTGTATTCCGCAAGCTCTCCATTCATTCTATAGACAAGTTTAAATCAACTGTCTCACTCATATGGACTTATCGTTTGTATATATATCACAAACCGCTTTAGTAATAACCCCTACCCTATTCCAAGTTGAAAGGTTTCCTCCTGACATAAAAGAGATGAGCTGGATTATTGGTAAAGAATCATGAAAAGATGAAAAGGCTTATACTTCAATCCGTGATATTTGCGACATCATTAGTTCTATTTACGCTGGTATCGCGAACAGTTAGTGAGCCTTATTTGGATGAAGTTTTTCACATCCCTCAAACTCAATTGTACTGCCGGGCTAGAGAGTTAAGATCATGGAATGTAGCTGGGCTGTTGCAGACGGTTCCTTGGAACACCAAGATCACGACTCCACCTGGATTGTATCTGCTTGGGAATGCCTATGGTCGTCTTATTGGAGACTGTGGAGTGACGGCACTTAGAAGTGTAAATTTTATGGCGGTCCAAGTTCTGTTGCCTTTGATAGTAGAATCCGAAGTGTCGATTCTGAGTTTTCCACTGTTGACGTTTTTTTCGACGTTATATTACACAGATATATGGGCGACGATAGCTGTGCTTGGTGGGCTGAAGATTGGGCTGAAAGGATGGCGATGGACTTCAGCTTTGGTGCTGGCTGGAAGTCTGTGGTTTCGACAGACCAACATTGTATGGGCTGGATATGTAGCGGTAGCATTATTGCAAGATGCGTTCAAAAAGAGTGAGAAGACGAGATGGCAGAGCTGGAAGCTTATAGGGAATGGGAACTGGAAGCTTATAGGGAATGTGTTTGGGATTGTAGAGACTGCGCTGGTCAACCCTTCAATCACCATTCCCTACACGCTTGTTGCTGGACTATTTGGATACTTTTTGTACTGGAATGGAGGAATAGCATTAGGAGACAAGTCAAATCATGAGGTATCGTTAAACCTTCTCCAGATTTACCATTTTATACTGCACATGGCGTTGTTCTATGTTCCTCCGGTTGGCGTGTCGATTTTGCACAGTTACTGGCTCAAACGAAAGACCATTCGTATCAACATTGTGCAAATTGGACTGTTTTTGGTCTCTTCGGTGCTCACGAGCTGCGGTTTAGCATTTTTATTCCATAGTTCAGAGATGAAGGCACATCCGTTTCTTCTAGCTGACAACCGACACTATACGTTTTATATTTGGAGAAAGCTTTATATTCCAAGCCAGCAGAACCTCAGTTTTTCATTCATTGTTGCTGGGCCTATTCTTTTTTTGGGCCTATTGGTATTTATAACGCCGTTGATTCTTGATTCAATAGCGTCCTGGTCTGAGATATCATTTGATACGATATTTTTTGTATTTGCCATACTAGCTACCTTGATACCCAGTCCCTTATTAGAGCCTCGCTACTATCTTATTCCGTTTCTCATTTGGAAGATGCGATATATGAATTCAGAGGTCAAGCTGCGCGGCATTCAGTACTATGAAACTGCTTGGTTCATGGCAATAAACGCGGTGACGTTTGGACTTTTTTTGCTGAAGCCGTTTGAATGGGCTTCAGAGCCAGGTAATTTGCAGAGGTTCATGTGGTGATTGGCGATGGGCCATTGAATCATAATTCTCTAACTGTAAATATAATGAATCAAATCTATAATGAATCAAAGCCAGTTAACCTTACTGGTCAGTTCACGGATCCAGCGCACTGCGTTATATAACTCTTCATCGTTTCTTACCGATATTATAGCTGCCTTACATTTGGGCCTACGGGACAGCGACACGAACTGCTTCGGACCGCATCCGTTGCTATTCTTCTAGTCTTATGGGTCGTAGTTCGCTAATAACCTTATGAGCAGTAAGAAACATTTTTATAAGGGGTGAGACATGGCACGAAATAAGGTCTAGATATCACAAGTTCACAATAAACCAAAAAGTCCTCGTCTAATTATTTACATGAAAAAAATTATGCTAAAAACGTTCCAGTGTAGTTACAACTCGTCGAGCGGATACAACTCGTCGAACTGAAATCAGTCTGTAGTTACAACTCATCGAACGGAAATCAGTCTGTAATTACATGCTAAACTCGTCCTTAAAGAACGGAAATCCATTATTGGCAGCCCAAGTTTCTGTATCTCTCACTAACATCTCGGTTCCAGAGGCCAATACCCATTTACCATGGGTGTCGCCTGTACCGTACATCATGAGTCTGTCTAAACAACAGCACGCATCTCCATCAATAGGAACACTGCACAACCATGACTTGATTCGCAAATTCAAAACTGGTCTCGAATTGAAAGTCATCATGGAGTATGCCTCTGATGTAAATGAAGAGTATCGCTGAGTAGGCTTGTCGTTACTCGCCAACAACGGAGTGATTTCACAACAATCATTAACAATGTCGATATTGAAGTTCTCGTCGTCGTTGGCAGTATAGTACCACGATGAAGGTGAGCGGCCAGTGACGTAGATTTCAACCTGGCCGTCCTCTAAAGCAGCAGCCTCTAGACCTAAAGGTTTCAAAATATCAATTTCGTTACTGTCTCTAATAGCCCACAAGAGCTTCACAGGAATGTTCATGGCGCGAAGCTGTCGCATTATGGGGGCACAAAATGCAATACCAGTGCCTCCAGCGACAAAGAGCACGCGCTGAACCAGATTGTTTGAAACGTCCTTGAAAAAAGCGGTTGGGATGCCCTGGTATGGGCCGCTGATAGCGTAGGACTTTCGTAGCTTGATGGGAAAGTTAGTCTTTCTAATAGCCAGCAGCAGGTTCGGATCCTGGGGCAGCGAAGCAATTGTATATGGATGAGAAGAGTTGAACCAAGCAGTGGGCTTGTACAAAGGATCCGAGATACGTAAGTGCGAGCCGGGGACGAAGTACCGTTGAAGCGACTTTGGAGCTCTGTTTTTAGGTATTGAGATGAAATATAGCTTGGAGGAAATGTACTGGACTGGAAGATTTGTGTGCTTCGAGATACAGATTCTGTAAATGACTTGGAAAGAGAGAATAGCAGCAGTGAGATACATGTAGGGCTTTGTTGCTTTTGAGTGTTTGATGATGAGAGGAATTGAGATCCAAGCGACCGAGTAGTGAATGAAAAAGAAGAGGTTGTAGAACTTGCGTCTAATGGGTTTGAGCGAAGAGACTGCAATGAGAATGAATAGGAAGAAAGCCGTGATACCACAAATGTTCCCCCAAGAAGAGAGCTTGACCAATTTTTTGAGATGGATGTAGACTGCTAAGTAAACAACAGCGTGAATACACAGCATGAGAACGATCAGTCTACTGAGCCATTTGTGAATTGGTAGCAGCTGGAGGTAGAAAGTTTGAGGGAGAGGAGATGGTTTGAGCGACAGGAAGTATATCAGAGGATATAGGGCCATTGGGACTCTGCCTAGACGCTTAGCTAGGTAGATGAATTCTTGTTGAGTGTCTACCAGAGTCAAGTAGGTGATTACGATGGACCATATCGCAATGATGGGGACGAGGTTGAGTTTTGGAGGGCTTGAAGGGTATTTAGACGTCAAGTACTGAATTCTGTACCATTTAGATTTGTTGTATTTCAGTCTCGGTCCTACCAGAGAAGCAAGCGATAGGACTGCGAGGAAGGCAACGCTGATGTAGAATGTTTGGTTTGTATATTTAGTAGTCACTAGACCTCTAAGAGACTTTTGGTCTCGGGTCGGTTTTGGAATGACATGCCAGGACATGAGGAGGTGGAGGTGAAGAAGGGGATGGTGATGGTGATGGTGATGGCGAAGATGGTTGGTTTTGGCGGGTGGTTTTAGCGGTTAGATGTTGGTTCGACGGTTAGATGGTTTGACGTTTGACGACGGTTAGATGGTTTGACGTTTGACGACGGTTTGACGGTTCGACGGTTCGACGGTTGGTTTGACGGTTGGAAGTTGGCTTAGACGGATGATGGTTGAATTTGAGTTTGACGTTGACGTTTGCCGTTGCCGTTGCCGTTGACGTTGACGTTGACGCTGACGTTTGACAGAGTACTGAAAGGCAGTAGAGTCTTTTACCGAAAAGACTCAAGGATAAAGCAAAAGCAGATGACGATATGTCAAAAAGAAGTAGAAAAAGAAGAAAGAAGCAAAAGCAAAAGGTTTTTATGTAGAAGAAATTGTTTTTTAATGCAACAGATGAAAAATGAACATTGAGTAAGAGGAGGAGATTATAAAAGAAAAATCAAAACAATTGTTTTTTTTTTTGTAATTATTTTTCCATAATATTTCTAGTCGTTAGTATTTCGTAGAAGTTTGTATTTTCTTATTTTTTTCGTCTTTTTTTTGTATAGACTTTTCTTTTGTCCTGAAACTGCAGCAGTTTTTTTTGGTTCTGCTGCAGAAGAAGTGAAAACGAAGAAGGAAAGAAGAAAAGGAAGAAAAAGGAAATTTATTAATTTTTATCTGATCTGATTGATAAATTTCACAAACAAAAAAAGAAATGTAGCAAAACGTGACCAACTTGTCACTCATTTTCTGTCTAATGTCATCTCCACGGAATTCACTGACAAATAATTACGTCTCCTACCCTTGACCCTTCCACGTTTTTGACGCATGCCAAGTACAAGCGCTATCGGTGGATCCCGGTTGCTAGTTTGCATGCCGGCACATGGACAACATTCAGGTCGAAGTGCCTCTTCGAATCACGGCCTATTCATTTTATTAGCCGTCAAGTGTTTGCTTGTTTTATTAGCGTTTTGGATCATAACTGTTTGATTGGTCATTGTCTTCTGAGACTTTGTGATCATGATTAAATTGATATGACGTATCATTCCTAAGTCACGTGTTGATCAAATTGATGACTACGTATCATTCAAAAGTCACGTTTTGGTCATTGAATTATGTAGTGATCAAACATCAAGTCACGTGTTGATTAAATTGATATAACTACGTAATGATCATTTCTAAATCACGTGTTAATTATTAAATTATTTAATGATTTTCAAGTCACGTTCTAATTAAATTGATAATTAAATTATGTAATCACTTAAATCACGTGTTGATCAAATTGATAACTATAATATATCTTATGTAATCATTCATAGAATATTAGTAAGTATATCACATGATCTAGATATTGGGAGAGAAGGGTGAAAAAAACATCTAGTTGAGCAAAATCAGTGGACTCACCAACAGCGGACTCACCAACAGCAGACTCAACAGCTCATACAAATCATGGCAATTGCATTCTTGGGACCAACTGGCACATACTCGCATCAGGCTGCTCTGAAATACTCAGATCAAGTTAATGACCGGGCACTTTTGCCCCAGCCAACCATTCAAGCTTGCTTCACTACACTTCTAGACCGTGAGAACGAATGCGATACTGCGATAGTTCCGCTAGAAAACTCGTCTAATGGCAGCGTGGTGTTCACGCTGGATATCTTGAGAGGCTTGTTTCATACGTGCAATTCATCTCCTCCATTGCCAAATCAACGAGGTTCCCCAGGAATCCCTCCACTGCCAGATCAACGAGGTTCCCCAGGAATCCACTTGATTGCAGAAGTCTACGTTCCAATTCAACACTGTTTACTGTCAAACGAAACAGAAATCTCCTCCATCAAGACTCTGTATTCCCATCCACAGGCTTGGGGTCAAGTCACCCAGTTCCTCGAAACGCTTCCGCCCTCAGTCACCAGAATCGATACCGACTCCACGTCAAAAGCCGTTTTTCTGTCAAAATCAACCCCAGGTTCCGCTGCCATTGCCAGTTCTGCTGCAGGAACCGTGCACAACGTCCCTATTCTTGTCAGCAATGTCTCCGACAACACCGACAACACCACTCGGTTCCTAGTCTTTTCTTCTTCCACCAAGCCGGCTCCGTCGCTACCAACAGAAAAGCTAAGCACCATTGCGTCCTTCATCCTCCCCCACAATGCCCCCGGCGCACTGGTCCATACGTTGAACGTTTTTGCAAACCATGGCATTTCTTTGTCTGCCATCAACTCCCGCCCTTCTGGAAACGCGCCTTGGAGCTATGTCTTTTGGATAGAGTTTGAAGGAGCCCCAGTAGATGAGGTCGTAGAGGAAGCTACAGCATATTGCAGCGAATTCAGAGTGCTGGGATGCTTTGAAAAGGTTGTTGGAAGGTGACTACAAAAAATAGAACCGTTTAAATATATATACAACTAATTCATAGTCTCAGCTTGACTGATCAACTTATCAATGGAAAAGACTTGGTCGTTTCCGACGTTGAAAGCTTGCAATAGGGTGTTCTTTTCAGATCCAACGGGCGCCGAATAGAACTTTTGAATAAACAAAATGAGCAAATGGACCTCTTGGACCGAAATGTTATCGCTTTCGACTTTGCCGTTGAACAGAACGATTTTCTTGTCCTCGAGCAAGTCGGTATGTAAGATGATGGTGGTATGAGGGCGGGCGTACTCTTGGTGGAGTTTGAACTCGGCCAAAGTCGTGAAAATTAAGTGGATGGTGTTCAAGGAAACAAAGTTGAATTGGACAAAGTGTAGCTCGGTCTGGCCATCAGCCTTGGGCAATGGCAAAAGGAAGCTCTTGTATCGGACGGCGTTGGCGTAAATGACCTTGAAGGAGTCTTCCTCAATCAATCCACAAATGTTTTTGGGGTTGTTTGCGAATCTGAGCTTCCAGAGCATTTCAATTTCCTTGCGATCGTGTAGCAAGAACTTGTTGATGTCGATGAAACTATCGAGCTCCTTGAGGTCAGATTTAGGGACTTTCAAAGCGTTCTTGACGCTCGCGTCCGAGACCTTAGCAGCTTCTGTTTTCTTCTGTTCCATGGCTTGCACGATGGGGTCTTCTTTGCTCATTGCGCTCTTTACTTCTTGAATCTTGTCTTGATACTTTTCTTTGAGCTCGTCGACGTTCTTGACGCCTTCTTCTCGGGCCTTTTCGAGGAGTTTGGCTTGATACTTTGCGGTAACGTCCACATTGCTTGCGCTTGTAGCGTATGCTGCTTTCTTGGGCAGATTCTTGATTCCAATTTGATGAATCATTCTGGAAAATCGTGAAGCTAATATCTGTGGTTGTTGCATTCCAGCTTGTACAGGTGAAAAGAAAAAGACTAGAGAAAAAATCATCCGTCAAAAGGATTTTAAAACCTAACCCTATACTGAAATGTACACAGGTTTGGGGGTGATTTGGGGTGGTTGGAAGAGGTTTGGGGTGATTGGAGGTGATCTGGAGGTGATTTGAAGACGTTTGGAGACGTTTAAAAACGCTTTAAACGCGTAAAAACAGTCTAAAACGACTCAATAATCCATTTCTTCTTCATTTTCCCCTTCAGTACTTGTTTGCTGAACAAAGATACTATAAACGCTTGATTTGAGTAA
Source organism: Geotrichum geniculatum (assembly GCA_030566045.1). NCBI lineage: Eukaryota > Fungi > Ascomycota > Dipodascomycetes > Dipodascales > Dipodascaceae > Geotrichum > Geotrichum geniculatum. The sequence continues at coordinate 95,677 of JAJMHM010000047.1, read as the reverse complement.
AGTCAACACCGTTGAATTCTTCGTTTCGAGCCTTCTCAAAACTTCCAATATATGAGGAATAGGTAGCTGATTAAGAGTTTCAATCTGGCCATTCAAAGCAATCAGATTCTGATTGAGCCTTGTGTACTCTTGAAGAAGAAGTAGTTGTTTAGGAGAGATTTCAGGCGAAGACATGTTAAAAAGTATAAGGACAAGAGAAGAAAAAAAAAAAAAAAAAAAAAAAGTCGCGTCGAATTTATTTAAACAGAATATATAACAACTTTACCATCGACTCCAGTAGAAGATATTTTGGTGACTTTGTCGCGAGAACCTTCATAGATGCGAATGGTATTGATAGTGTTCTGATGAATGGTAGGCAATTCGGTTGCACCAGTCTCATTTTCTACAGCACCCTTGAGATCCAGCTGTCTAAACATGTTCAAAGCAGAGGACTCCTTGGCCTCCTGCTGTTTGGCCTTGCCTGGATCATCAATGGACTTGACGAACTTCCAGCCCTGCTCGTCGCCTTCAAAGACAACGGGATGGCAATCATGGCCAGCAGCAATGATCTGGTTTTCACTTGTCCACAAAAGAGATCTGAAGGGCAAGAATGAAGTGGACACAGAAATGACAGCTCTGGGAGGCTGCTCAGGACCACCCGGATAAGCAACGAGAACGCTGGAGTCGTGTGTCACAAAAGCCAACGAGTTGCCACTAGGCGAGAAGCTGACATCATGAATCCAGCCGCCATAGTTGTTGGAGAACTCGCCGCAAAGAGTCTGGAAGGGCAGCTTCTCGCCCCAAGCAGTGGGCTCGGGTCTCTCGTCAACGCTCTTGATGAAGCCCGAAAACACTCGAGCACTTCCATCAGTCGAACCAGCAGCCAAAAGAACGCTGTTGGGATGCCAATCAATGCTCAGGACAGTCGACCTGATGGGCTTCTTGATGTGTTTGGCGATCCACCAGTCGTTCTCGGCCTCGTAGTAGCAAATTCCAATGACTCTGTCGCCAGTGCCTACGGCGAACTTTTGTTCATTGGGCGACCATCTCACAAACGTCGCAGCTCGACTGATTCTAAGCAGAACCAGCGTGGGCTTCCACGAACCATCCAATTGGGGTTCCCAGACAATTGCGTTTCTGTCTTGAGAGCAGGTAACAAGTCGTCCGCTCTCCGAAATGTCAACAGAAGTAACTGTCTTGTCATGGTCGGTCAAAGTGTTACCGAGCTCGAAGCGTTTGCCATCAGTGTAAAACAGGTCAATGTTGGTTTCGCGGGCCACAGCGAGAAGGCTCTTGTCCGAAGAGAACGAGTGGTCGGCAATTGGCAGGTGGCCTAGAGTGTGTTGGCTGTGAGACATTGTGTTAGCAGGAGACTCTCTACTACTAAACTACTTGGTGTTGAGGTGGTGATGTGGTGATGTGGTGATGTGGTTATGTGGTGAGGTAAAAGTAAATTTAAACTACAGACCTAACCCTAGAGGTTAGGGTAACACAAAAGAGCTTTGATAATGCGAGTAATTCTATTAAATACAGATATCAAAAAGTACGTTTAGTAGAAGAAACCAAGAATCTTACCGGCGACGTGCTTTCTTCTGGCTTCTTCGTGGTCCATGATACCGGCGGAGGTGGTGAGGATGATGTGACCGAATTGTCTAGAAGGCAACAAGTTGGTGATCCATTTTTCAATGTCGTTAATCTTAACGTTGAATCTGGGGGAGATGACACCAGCCTTATTCAAGCGACCGTTGAGTTGGACAACGATTTTACCAGAGCGGTGGTCGTCGACGTACTCGAATTCGTCAATGTAACCGTGTTGTTGCATGACGGTCAAGAACTTGATGATGACCTTGGAGGAAGGTCTGATGATGACTTGTCTTTTACCAGTCTTTTCAGCGTTGGTGAGGGACTTGAGAGCGTCAGCGAGAACGGAAGTGCGAGTCATTTCTGTGGTAAAGTTAGTGATTAAGGTTGAGATGGGTTGGGATGGGATTTGGGATGGGTTGGGATTTGGGTAGACTTTGGGTAGACTTTGGGTAGACTTTGGGTTGGCTTTGGCTTTGGCTTTGGCTTTGGCTTTGGCTTTGGCTTTGGCTTTGGCTTTGAATAGACTTGCCTGGCTTTGAATAGACTTGCCTAGCTTTGAATAGACCTTGAGTGTTGGTTAACTGACAGTTCAGCTATTCAGCTCAGCTGCTGTTCAACGCTCCTACCACCCCTTCGCCTGCTAAACAAAGTTCAAACTTTAAGTTCAACGGCTCTGCCTTCATCCAACTCCCTACTAAACTCCCTACTCCCTACTCAAAACTCCTCTTATACTTACCGAAATACTTTGGTGAACGGTAATGTAAGAAAGAAAAACTCGTCAAGTGAAAAAAATATCACGATCCTCCTCCAACTACCCGGCCAACCTGCCTGAAAAATCGTCTAGCCCACTCCGACACAAAACAGTCACACCCACATTCCTCCCACTTCTCCCTCCCCTTCACTTAGGGCTCAACCCTATTGATTAGCTCATGCTTGTGTAAGCATATCATGTGACTTTATTTAGTTCCAGAGCGTCGGTTTGGGCACTTGGATAGGCAAGCCAGCCCTGCCAGCTGGAAGACACAGAAAATTTTTCAAAATTTCTTCTCCTCCGAATTTTCTCTTCTCTTTTTCTGCTTGACTCCCCTTTCAAGATATTTCCAACACCATCGAAATAATCCAAGATGCCTTCTCACAAGTCCCTCAAGACCAAGTTGAAGCTTGCTAAGGCTGCTAAGCAAAACAGACCTCTTCCTCAATGGTTCCGTTTCAAGACTGATACCACTATCAGGTAAGTGAATTAAGGTGATTTTAGGGTCTTTTTGTTAACTTTTTTAGATACAATGCTAAGAGAAGACATTGGCGCAGAACCAAGTTGAACATCTAAATAGCCAGTATATTTATCAACTTTTCATGTATTTCGAGTTTGGTTTAAAGATTTTAATGACCAAAAGCTTGTTTTGATGTTTTGTCAGGAGTTTGTTCTGTTCTATAATCGGTTCTGTTCTGGAATCAGGTTGGTTCTGTTCTGGAATCAGGTTGGTTCTGTTCTGGAATCAGGTCGGTCCCGTTCTGAAATCTGTTCTGTTCTCTTTTGGAATCTGTTTTGAAATCTGTTCTGTTCTGAAATCTGTTCTGTTCTGCAATATGATCGGTCCCGTTCTAAAATCTGCTCTGTCCCATTCTAAAATCTGCTCTGTCCCATTCTAAAATCTGCTCTGTCCCGTTCTACATTCCGTCCTGTCCCGTTCTACAATCCGTTCTCTTCTGTTCAGATTCCGCTCCCCGTAATCCGTAAATCATGCTGACTCACGTGCCTATATTATAGGCTCTATTGTAAATCTCCATGAAACCTTCTCTCCAAACTCCATCTTCCCTCTCAAAGACCTCTACTATGAATCTTTCATAAACCCCGTTTGCCGCCAAAAACCTTTTTTTCGCCATCGAAGTACTTTCCTTTCTACCATCACCTCACAGCCATACTATGAGAAAGAGCTTCAAAAAGTCCTACAATGCCAGCCCAAATACCCAAGACTCTGAGAATACTGCCGCCCTGCTCCAGTCTAAATGCTTCTCGGAACACTCCTCGCTGAAACTCATCTCTAAACACATCGCCAACCTGTCAAAGTCGGAAATCAACCAGCAGGACATCTTTGGCAGATCGCTCCTTCACATCGCCGCTACCACCGGCAAACACGATATCCTACAGCTCCTCCTCGCCCATCCTCACATCAACGTCTCGCTCCAGGACTATGAAAACGGCTGGACTGCCCTCCATCGCGCCTGCTTCCATGGCTATCTCTTCTGCGCTGTCCTGCTTCTCGAAGCCAGCGCTGACTCCATCGCCATCACCGACAATGCTAATCACCGCCCTTTTGATTTGCTCCCCATCAACCTGGCCCCCAAACCCTCCTCCATCAACGCCCACTGGGCTCCAAACATTGGCGGCTCGCATCTGCTCACCTTTGGCTCAAACACCAACTCCATCCTCGGCTTTGGTGATGCCGACGACAGAACCTTCCCTACCGTCATCCAGCTCACCAGAGACACCAAGCAGTACTCCACAAGCCTGCGCACAAGGGCCTCCACGCCAGACAAAGACGACGCCAGCGACAACTCAGACGACGACTATAACGCACCCTTACACAAGCACTCCGTCCTCAGTTCATCTGCCCCCAGACTCAAGTTCCAGCCCGTCCGCATCAAAGACCTACAGATTTCAAAGTTTCACTCCGCCGTGCTCACCACTGATCCAACCAACAACCTACAGATCTGCGGCATCGCGACCGGCGGTCGTCTAGGCCTCGGTGCTGAAAGGTCCAACAACACCCAGTACGATTTCCAAGTCGTCCCTCGTCTCACAAACTCAAAAGTCCTCGCCGTCGCGCTCGGTTTCAATCATACTCTCGCCCTAACTCACCAAGGAGTATACTCCTGGGGCTCGAACCAGTATGGCCAGCTCGGAACGTCTATCGACACTAAAGAACAGCTGGTTCCTCGCAAAATCAACGCCGACTTTGGTCTGGAAACTGTCATTGGTATTTCTGCATCTCAATACCATTCTGTAGCATTCACTGAAACCTCTCTGTATTTCTGGGGTAAAAACATTGGCCAAATGGGCTCGCCGCCGACTCAGGACTCCTGGCAGCTGAAAAAAAATAAGCACTTGGAGTGCGAAAATGGTGGCATCATTGTAGAATACCCCATCATCTATCCTCACGTACCTTCGCCAGTCAAATCCGCAGTTGCCTGTGATTTCGCTACTGTCTGTCTGCTACAGAACTCCAACGTGTGGGTCTTCATGAACGGCGGGCATTTCACTGTTCAGTTCCCTCTAAAGCCGGCATTGAATCATTTCGACGCTTTCCAACCGTCTACTCTGGACATTAAAAGAAAAATCGTCAAAATCTCGTGCAGCACCAACGGAACTGTTTGTGCAATCGACGACCATGGTGCGGTATACACTTTCTCATTATTGAAACACTATCTGGAGCCCTCTCAAGTCGACGAAACATACAAGGTCGGCCAACTTGGCAAAAACTTGAAGGTTTATAAAGTATGGCAGCCCAATAACAAGAGCCAGGCTGCCTGTGATGCGGACGTCTCGGATGATGGATCTGTTATTCTGTGCACTGTTCAAGGTACTGTTTGGAAAAAAATACAAAAGGGCAAATCTGGTAACTCGCGAATAGAGATATCAATGTCTATTCCAGGCATGAAGAAATGTCATTATGAAAAGGTTCCTTATTTGAACAAAGTTTACCAGGTCCGATGCGACAGGTTGTTCTCGAGCTTTGGAGTCATCAGAGACGATGATGGACTCAAGTACTTGACTTTGGAAGAAACAAACATCAGTGAAGATATGGCCAATCTCATTCCATTCCAGATCCCTCCTGAACTGCACATGCAAGCCAAATACCTGGCTGTCTTTCCAAAAAGAAGAGGCCGTTATTTTTTCAATCGTCAACGTAGACAAAACGATTGCGAAGATAGCTTGTTGACTTCCAATTTACCATTAACTGTCGAGCGCACTCCGCTGACAAACCTACTCTTGAAAGAGCCAAACACTCTTATGGTCTTTTCCATGGATCCAGCAAAACAATTGTCGGGCCCAATCAGTTACTCTCAAGGCCCGTATAAATATGATATGGTTCTTGTATGTGAAAGTTCAGATCTTGTTATTCCTGTGCATAGATTCATTCTCTTGTCAAGAATCCCGTCTCTTTTGGGTCTAGTCAAGGGGACTGAAAAATCTTTGACAGGTTTAATGAATCTTTCCATTACTCATGAAAACATTAGATACGAAGGATATCCCTATGGAAAAATTACATTTTCTAATGATGTACATGACCTGGCTGTGAAAGTATTGGTTTACTACGTATATACTGGAAAGTATATAAGGCCATGGGACGATTGGGTACCTCCAGAAGGATTTAGAAAAGGAAGACCGTACGAAGATTTCAATCGCATAATCAACACCCTCTCTTTATCGAATATTAAGAACTTTCACAACTCAGCGACAACTTCGCTGGGTAAAGACCTCTTCAAGTGTTTACAAGACCCGGCCTTTTCTGAGTATCTAGATGATCCGATTACAATCAGGTTGAAAAACGGCAGTGTCAATTTACATAAATACATTCTTCAATCCCGATCTGCATATTTTGCTACGGTTTTATCTGATCGCTGGAATCATGAAGCAACAGTGAATCTGGAAAACATTGAAATGAATGTATTTGAAGTTGTTATCAGATATATTTACTGTGATGAGCACATTACTTGTTTCGACAATTTAGACCAAGAGTTTGATTCTCAGGGTAAATTCGAAACTTTTGTTCTCAAGGTGATGGAGGCAGCTAATGAACTTACATTGACGAAATTATTCCAAGCCTGTGAGATGGTATTAGCAGATTTAAGTATGTTTTTCTTTTTCTTTTTTGATCATCCTTTGTTAACATTGTTTAGTTACCATGAAAAATGTGGGAGCTCTTCTTGAAAAGAGTATCATTTTATACGCAGATCAACTTGAAAAGACTTGTTTGGAATTTATTAGAGTGAATCTTGATGTCATTATCGAGAAAAATTATCTCTCAGATATTACTATTGAGACATTCAAAATATTGGATAATTATATTCGAAAGTGCATTCAGGACAATTTTGTTTTTCATGAAGATTCATCTGTATCCATTTATTCTATATTGTCTGGAATTGATGATTTCAACGAGTCGGTATCTAGTTTTGTTCCATATTTGAAACCAGATGTTGGGCCACAAGCAATTGAAGCAGCCTTTGCACCTAAGCCGCAAGGCGGACGAAGAAGAAGCTCTGCCAACACTACCCAGAGTGGCCAAGTCTTTCAAAGAAAGAGCTCTCTAGATACTGAGGTATTTGAGCCTGAGCTAGGAGCGTCTGTGAAATCTTTGCCCATGCCCATTCGGAGAAGTTCTAGTTCAACGGGAGCCGACAATAATGTATGGGGTAGTTCTTCTTCGCCGAAGGTTGGAAATAATGGATGGCAAACTGTGAGAAAACCTTCATTTTCAGGGACTGGTGCTCGCTCACCTAGAAACTCGTTTTCAGGGACTGGTGCTGGCTCGCCTAGAAACTCGTTTTCAGGGACTGGTGCTGGCTCGCCTAGAAACTCGTTTTCAGCAGGCTCGTCATCTGCTCCGATGGCTGTTCCAAATACTAAGTCAAGACCTTCTTTTATTGATGAAGACAATTTCCCAAAGATTGGGCAGCGACGCCAATCATCGACACAAGAAAGCAATCCAAAGCCTACATTGACCACCGCAGATGAGATACCACTGCAGGGCGAAACTCTCAGTTCTCTTATTGAATCACAGATAAAAATTCTCAAGCCAGGTAAAATGTCTAACCGCGAGAGAAGAAAGATGATTATGGAGATGGAAAAACAAGAGAGTCAAAAGAAGACAAATCCACAGCCCAATGGGCCTGAAAATATCAACCCTTGGAATACAGCAAATCTTTCAAAGCCAGCGTCTGAGGATTCACCATTTTCAGTTTACAAGTCAGGGACTTCATCAAAGAAAATGAAATCTGTGGAGTCTATTCAACCAAGCATGACACAGATTATGCAGAGTGAAAAACTTGAAAATCAGCAAAAGGCGATGGAAAAAACCAAGAGCTTGAAAGAAATTCAGCAAGAAGAAGAATTTGCAAGATGGTGGGCGGAAGAATCTGCAAAAGTCCAGCAAGAAGAGGAAATGCTCAAGCGGTTAGCAAATCCGGGACCTGCAGCTGGTTCCATGAGTGGTAGTGGACGAAAGAAGACCAATTGGAAAAAGAAGACATCACTAGAAGGTGAATCAGCGACAGGAAGAAGAAACGGTGATTCTAGAGGATGGAAAGGGAAGGGGAAAGGTCAAAGTTCAGCTAAAGTTATGACTTGAGGGTTCTATAGTTTATTATTTTGTATATATAACTGAGATATTAATGAATTTGTGATCCTCAATGCTAATTTGTGATTCTATGCTGATGAGAATGTGCTATGCTGATGAGCTGGTGGTTCTCTATGCTGAATTTGTGATTCTATTTTGATGATTATTCTGATTATTCTGGTGATTCTGGTGATACTAGTGATTCCGATTATTCTGGTGATTCTGGTGATTCTAATGATTCTGATGATTCTGGTGATTCTGGTGATTTCGATAACTCGGATGATTCCGATAACTCTGATAACTCCGATTATTCTGATGGTAATGAGTTGGTAATTCCCTATTCTGGACATGAACTCAGAATTGATCTGGAACAAGCTCGCTACCAATCTGACATCTACGCCCGCAAATAAAGCTTCCAAGACATACCATTGAAGAGTACCAGTCTCATCCTACCCGCAGTTACTCTTCTATTGGCCTTCTCATGGTGATTCCTGCAGTACTAAAAACCATCTCGTATTTCTTTTTAGGACTACCCCAACCCAACATGATGGGTCACGCGCTTCCCTGCCAGTGCCAATTTCTCTGTGCTGAACTGAATTTTGTTTCTGTCTTTTGTCTCTTTGCTTCATCCAATTCACTGTTAACGATTGCTAACACAAAGATCTGAACTACTCCTCGACACAGCATCATTTCTTAGAGCGCCAGACTCAAGCTATTATGCCTACACTTTTCCAGGTCAAAGCCCTCTATCCCTATCAGTCCGATGAACCAGGCGACTTGCAATTCCCAAAGGACGCAATCATCAACGTAGAGTCCGTGGAGGACGACGATTGGTACAGCGGATCCACTGCAACCGCCAATTCAAAGAGCGGAATGTTCCCCAGAACGTTTGTACAAAGAATAGGAGCCAGCCGTCGAGTCGTTCCAAAACCTCCAATCGAGTCTGTAGCAACTCCTGATGCGAACGACGAAGGCCTGAATGAGAGCACCACCAACCCAGAAACCAGCACAGACGCTGAAGACAAGAACGACTTGGAAGAAGAGGAAGCAAAACGATTAGAACTGAGAGAACGAATGGCCAGAATATCTGGCGGTATGGGAATGTTTGGTATGCCTGGCCCACCGCCTCCGTTCCTTGGATCTGGCAAAGTCGGGCCTACCAGGCTGGACTCAGACAGCCACCATCAATCACGACACTCACGCACCAACACAACAGAGCAGGTTGTCCTGGATGAAGTAGTATTCGACGAGCTTGGAGACGATGAGCGCACTGAATCAGACTCGAATCGACAACACCAACAACCCAATGCCAATGGAACTACCAAAAGACGATCTTATATCGCAGGAAGCGGTGTCATCCCTCCCATTCCAGTATCGCCAAACACGACGGGCCCAAAGGCTCAGCTGCCCATAAACACTACAGGAGGATCTGTTCGACGCAATTCTGTCAAGAAACAAGACCACTTGAGCTCGCCCACTTCTGCTGCTCCCCCAATTCCTACCACCCATGCGAGAACATCGTCTACTGCTCATGATAGTTTCCTTCGATCACCCACAACAGCACCTCCACTCCCGCCCACTCACCATGCCCAAATGCTGACGGAGGAGCCTAAAGGCTACGAGGCTGACGAAGACACAGATATGAACGTTATGGCTGACGAGCCAGTTCAGCCTACCAACAGTCTCTTACGTCGTCCTACTACTAAATCAAAAGCTAACAAGACAATCTATAATCTGGCCGCTGACAGAGCTTCCAGATGGTGGACCGATGCCACGCCTGTGCCGCCATCGTTGGCTAGCAGAGACGATTTGTATATTGAACATGAAGTAAACAAGTATCGCAAACGCGGAGGCAGCGAAACTGTGGTCATTGATTTGTATACGGTTCAGATCAAGGAAGGAGGGCTCTCCCAGACAGTTATTACGGTGGAGTTTGATGAGAAAAGACCAGACAAAGTTTCTGAGTATCAACGGTCAGTGCCAGCTCCAAAGGAAATACCAGCGCCAGTATCGTCGAAAACTCAGCTTGTCGGAAATTTAAAGCTCGAGGTTCCTTTAGAAAAGATCCACGCTGGAGACATTGTCAAGTTCGATAACTGTACGTTTTCTGGCCATAGAGGTTCCCTGCATACCAAGTATGTAGTAGAGACTGGAGTAAGGACGGTTACAGTTGGAGAATGGGATGTAGCAAAGAAGAAGATCAGATCAGCTCCAGAGAAGGGTAGCCATGGTGGAGGAAAAGGAGAAAGTTGGAAGGTCAATGATTTGAAGAAGGGAGAGATTAAGGTCTTTAGGCCTGTGGGGAGAAAGTATTTGGCATGGGATTAAGGTTTTGGGGTAATAGACTGTAAGTGGAAATAGTTCAAATATGTCATGTACTTGAATTGGCTTTTTGATACTTTTAGTAATGCTTATTTGAGATTGTTGATTTTTTTAGTAATGCTTATTTGAGATTGTTGATTTTTTTAGTAATGCTTATTTGAGATTGTTGATACTTTTGGGAATACTGATACTTTGAGAAATACTGATGCTTTTGGGAATATTGATACTTTGGGTAATACTTAATTGAAATGATTAAACAGGAAATACCACAAGTGGTGAATCTTAAAGTACAATAATGTAATTAAGCTAGAACAATTATAGAAATGTACAAAAAGAAACTTCGGATGTATCGTATAACAGAGCCCTCGTTTAGCTTTCTCGCATTTCTTCTATGATGGCTAAATCACTATCTCATGTTTCTAAGCCATTCTAGCTTACCAATACCTACACGTTTTTACCACATACCCGCCCAACCCAACAATCACCACAAAATCACCCATATTGAAACGGCTCTCAACTCCCCATACATCTCTCGCCCGTGAATCACCACCCTAACCCAAATCACGTGCAATGATGATTTAAATTTCCTTTCACATGCTAAAACAAACGCGAGAGAACGAGAGTTTTGTTGTGGACGGAAACGGCCAATGAAAACGCACTACAGACGAATCAACAAAAACAATGTGCCATTAGAATTGCTCACTACAGAGAAATTGTGGTGGAGCGCACAAAAAAAGCATAAAAAAAGGTTTGAGTGTGTGATAGGGAAATACAACAAATCCTTGGTGGTGATCACAACATGCTTGAAGTGATAATTGATGTGAAGACTAGATCTATGTCAAAACGTGTCAACAAAAAGAGCGTGAGAGCGCGGACGGGCCTTTTATGACGATGTAAGGGTTTTGACGCATTTATTCGTTATCGCACAGTGGAGGGAAATAATGTCGAGCAAATATTCAAGGGATTTTGTGCGCTTTTTATTTATGTCGGATTTCACCACATTATTGAGATTTATGCAATCCACATAATTTATGCATGGTTTGAAATTCTCAAGACATTTTAAATTTGTGCAATTTGTGCCCTTTTTACACCCAATTTCTGCAATCTCTGTGAGAACGTTGGGCTCGCTTCTAGACTAATTCTCGAACAGTGAAAATTTTTTCCCTACAAATACATATAAATACTGCAAATTCCTCCATCTTTCTTTTCCTTTTTCCTCTTTTTCTCCTTGTTGGACCTCCATTCCTCTCATTCCCTATATCTCTTTCAATATGACCTCTGCTACAACTCCCCAAGAAACCTTCTTCTTCACCTCTGAATCTGTCGGTGAAGGTCATCCTGATAAGATCTGTGATCAAGTGTCCGATGCCATTCTCGACGCTTGTCTCAAGGAAGACCCTCTCTCCAAGGTCGCCTGTGAAACCGCCGCCAAAACCGGTATGATTATGGTCTTTGGTGAGATCACAACCTCCGCCAAACTCGACTACCAAAAGATCATTCGTGATACCATCAAGCACATTGGCTACGACCACTCCGAAAAGGGCTTTGACTACAAGACCTGTAACGTCCTCGTTGCTATTGAGCAACAGTCTCCCGATATTGCCCAAGGTCTCCACTACGAGAAGGCCCTTGAAGAGCTCGGTGCCGGTGACCAAGGTATCATGTTTGGTTACGCTACCGATGAGACTGAAGAGCTCCTTCCCCTGACCGTTATCCTTTCCCACAAGCTTAACGCTGCCCTCGCTGCTGCCCGCCGTGACGGCTCCCTCGCCTGGTTGAGACCCGACACCAAGACCCAAGTCACTGTCGAGTACAAGCTTGACAATGGTGCCTGTATTCCCCAACGTGTCGACACTGTCGTCATTTCCACCCAACACGCTGACGAAATCTCTACCGAGGACCTCAGAAAGGAGATTCTTGAGAAGATTGTCAAGAAGGTCATTCCCACCAACTACCTTGATGCCAACACCAAGTACCACATTCAGCCCTCTGGAAGATTTGTCATTGGTGGTCCCCAAGGTGATGCTGGTCTTACCGGCCGTAAGATCATTGTTGACACCTACGGTGGTTGGGGTGCTCACGGTGGTGGTGCTTTCTCTGGTAAGGATTTCTCCAAGGTCGACAGATCTGCTGCCTACGCTGCCCGTTGGGTCGCTAAGTCTCTTGTTGCTGCTGGTCTTGCTAAGCGTGCTCTTGTTCAATTCTCATATGCCATTGGTGTTGCCGAGCCCCTTTCTATCTTTGTTGATACCTACGGTACTTCCGACAAGACCTCTGCTGAGTTGGTTCAAATTGTCAGAGACAACTTTGACTTGCGTCCTGGTGTAATTGTCAAGGACTTGGATTTGGCTCGTCCCATTTACTTCAAGACTGCTTCTTATGGTCACTTCACCAACCAAGAGAACACTTGGGAGATTCCCAGAAAGTTGAAGTACTAAGGTGCTGACTCTTTATGTTTTTCTATTTTTTTCAATTTCCCTTGTGGCTAATTTGCAACGCTCAACTCGTTGATGCCTAATGATTTATGTCTCCCTCCTCCTCCTCCTCATATTCCTTCTCATGTCATATCATGATATTTATATTCATTTTTTATTTCGTTGTTACGCATTTTTTATTATTTCAGTTTTGGTAATTTTCTTAATTGGTCATACTTGGGAATAAGTCTGGCTATAGATGGTCTTCAACCGACACATTTTGCATAGTTATATATAAGTTAATGGAATTTATTCTGTCTCTTTACAACGCAAGTAGCAGTTCCCAATGTTGAAAAAAAAGTTGTGGCATTTTATGTTGAAATCACGTTGAAAAAAATAAGCCCCACGGGGGGCTCGAACCCCCAACCTTGTGATGACTTTAATAGATATTTAAGAGTCACACGCTCTACCGATTGAGCTAGCAAGGCTTATTGTTATTAGATGTAAATAGTTAGGTATTGATGTTTTTCAATTAAAATGAGTTTTTTAAACTACGTTAGATTTTATGAATAAATAGATTTTTCATGAATAAATAGATTCTTCATAAAAAAATGTATTCATAAAAAATCTATTTAATTGTTTAAATCATCATCTTCATCATCTTCATCATCTTCATCACCATCTTGTCTCTCTCCGTCCATAATAGGGATAGGGTTTAGATGGAAATTTATCCCAATGTGAAACTTTGACATTCGCTCCAACTCCCCATTCACTCAATCACAATGTCTTCAGATGTTAGAGATGTCCTAGAATTGCCTGAAAGACAGTCTTCAGGATTTCAACCACCTGCCAAAAAGGCACGCTTGGATCCTCCGCGCAAAATTGGTAAGTTTCTTGTCCGGTTTGCCAACCGTTTCTAACAGCTTTTCTTCAAGACAGTATGCAACGTGAATTATACAATTTGCTAGGAGAAAACACGCCTACGATATCCATCAACCCAAGCAGCCTGCCAAACCAACCGACCTGGAAACCAAAGGCCACTTCTTGGTCTTGGGCTTCGTTTTCTCCTACTAATAGAACCGACGGGCTTCAACTCAGTCACTGGATCAGAGGCAAATACACGGTAGATCCAGAACCTTACGCGTTTGCAAAGTATAACAACCCAATTTCTCTTGGATCAGGTCCGCGATGGTGGCCAAAGTTTACTAAAGAAGAGTATGATGAAAGTCTCAAAGATGATGCTTGGACTTGGGAAGAAACTTCATATCTGATCAATCTATGTGAACTGTACGAAATGAGATGGGTGGTAGTACACGACAGATACTTCTTCCCGAAGCGAAATTCTTCAGACGAATCAAAGAAAGAAGAAAGGACTATTGAAGATCTAAAAGCTCGATTTTATGATGTTGCACAGAGGATTTTAAAAAGAAAACAGGCGAAAGGCGAGACTCTTGCTCCTTACGAAGAAGATTTGTACAAACAAATGTCATTCAACAAAGTTGCGGAACAAACGCGCAAACAGCATCTTGAACGTTTATTATCTCGAAATCCAGCCGAAATTGCTGAGGAAGAAGCACTGGTTTTAGAGTCGAGGAAATTAGAGGCAGCAGCAGAACTCATGCTGAGAGAAAGAGCAGAAGTTTTGCGACTGCTGGACGCTCCCAGTGGGAAGGGAGGTATGGGGATGGCTGGCGGGATGTCGTCTCAAGGTGTTGCTCAGTTAACCAATACATTACTAGTTGCAGAGAAGGGAAAGAAGAAGGGTAATAATTCAACTGGAGGTGGCACTCCTATGCGTGCTGGCTCACCGTCTTCTCAAACCTCAGCAGGCCAGGACGGCAAAGGCCAGGACGGCAAAGGCCAGGACAAGGCTAAGAAGAAGTCAGTTTCTGGTACATCGACGGCAGCTTCGACAGCAGCTACCAATACTCCAACTTCTACGACACCGACAGGATCAGCTACTAACGGAGAAGAAGGGGAAACGAAATTGAAGACGAAGAAGAAGGACAAAACTGATGCCAACTCCAAGAAAGGAGCGTTGTCTGGAGCAGCAGCAGTTGCTAGCTTTATTCAACGTAAACTTTCTCCCCAGGAGGAGCAAGCGTATGGTATCACATATCTTGATAAACCAACATCAGGAGTATATCTGCGGTCCTCGAAGCTAGCGACCTATAAGCAAGCGCTGCAAGGGAAGATGAACTTGGTGTTGGCCGAGCTAGGAGTGCCACCACGGCCTGTTATGGGCACGGCCAAAGTTTGTGCAAAGTTTGACGAAGTTTTACATGCAGTCAGTGTATTGCTAGAGGCAAAGAGACAGGCAGACAAGCTGGAGACTGAGATTCGGATTGCAAGAGGGTAAAAGAGTAGTTTATATTATCTGGAACGCTATATTCAATGTTCGAAGCTCGAATCATCGTCAGAATCTTGCTTCATTGACATGAACTTCTTTTTTAGTTCCATAGTTGCTTTGTCTTCTTGGGCGTCGATTTTTTCTAGTTCTAATCTGACTTTTTTGCACATTGAATCCATATCATCTTTTGCTTTTCGTTTTTTTCTGTCGAGCTCGTCCTGTTCCGAGTCCAGTTTTGAAATGTCGCGGAGGAACTGTGAATGGAGGCTTGAGAGCTGGGATATTAGCGATGAGCGTGTTTTTGCTAGCGTTGGCAGCAGAGCGGTCTGTACGCTTTGGAGACGGGATATAATGGCTGATATTTTGGAGATTTGGTGTTGAAGCTGGACGAGTTGCGAGTCGTTAGAGATTGAGTACTTTTTCTTCAAGCTGTGGTGGAGTTAGTATGGGGTCTTTTGTTTGATTCATGATATTACCTTTCGACGAGAGTCTTGAATTTGGCCAGTTTCTGCTCCATTTCGAGCTTGAGTTTAGCGTTTTCATCTGTGAAAGACCGTGTGACTTCTGATTTAGATTTATTGAGTCTTGATTCGAATTGCTTAGTATCTGGCGTAATTGAGCTCATCATGGTGATGTTTGGTGAGAAGGAAGAAGGTGAGGAAGGTTTAATGAGTATTGTAGAAAACTTTCAGTTGATACATCAACTGATCCATTTTGGTGTGTAGACCAATTTTTTTAATATAAAAGGATCTTGATATCACCAATTTTTATTAATTTTTATCAGCAGCAAAAGTAGTATCACCAGTATCAGTAGTATCAACAGGAGTATTAACAGCATCACCAGCATCACCAGCATCATCAGCATCATCAGCATCATCAGCATCATCAGCATCATCAGCATCATCAGCATCATCAGTATCACCACCAGAATCACCACCTCCATCAATAAGATCACCACCATCAATAAGATCACCACCATCAATAAGATCACCATTAATTAGACCACCTCCTTCAATAAAATCATCACCATCAATAAGATCCAATCATGGCAACACCAACAACCCGCTCAATCATATCCAGACACCATTTCCATTCACCAAATAAAAAATAAACCTCCCAACTACCTTCTTCCTACCAAAATGTTGGCACTCAATAAACACCCATTTCACATCATCAAACCCTCTCTCAGCAATAAATGCCTGCACCGTTCTATTGTCAGAATAACGGCGACTAAAAAACATGCCAGAAGCATATCACCGTCAGCTCTACCTTCCACAGACAGCCCACCAAAACCGAAAAAAACCCAAAATGATACAAACCAAGTCGATACCTCTAAATCATACACCAAGATCCTAAATCAAATTTACTGGACCCCCAATCTCCGAAAACCAATCTTTCAAACCTCGCCAAAACCGTTCAATGTTAATACGACAAAACCAACAGATATAAAAGGCGTTACGATCTTTCTCGTTCAACTGGTATACTCCTCGAAACTCGTCAATTCTCCCAAGCTTCACGTCTGCTCGCTGTTCTCGGTCACATACTACCCCCCAGAACACTTCATGAGCTTGATCCGAAAATCAGATCCGGGCGTCGTGATCACTTACTCCAAGGGCGAAGAATACAACGGTGCAGATCGCTTTCGCGAACAAGGTAAACTGATTGTGAAAAAGATGCTCAAATCAAGAAACCCCATGGACTATGCATTCTCCCGCCACGAAATCGCCCGCAGAGTCCGCAATACTCTACACAAATGTCTGCGAGCTTCCATACTATCGAGCCCAGATTCAAGTGAATTCCCGAAAACCGCTACCACTGGCGTTTTTTACTTTTGGGTGAAGAAATATCCTACAGACATGGCTGAACTGGAATCCGAAATGTCGCTGGTCATGTCAAAACTCAAAGACCAAATCAAACAAAACAGATACGCTTGGGCCCACAACTTCAACAACCAAATCAATTGGAGGCGAATCAAAAAGGAAATGGCAAATCGTCACTTTTCAAACCCAATGCTCCAAGCCAAACTAAAGTCTTTGAAGCTATAGCCCATGTTGCCATTCACCCAGTCTTTGATTCACCTGGTAAAAAGTCATTATGGATCAGTTTGTATATATTATATATCATTTACATCCCTAAACTAACTGTCAACGAAAGTATTATATAAAATGTCTATTTTGATTCCTCTTCGGTTTTGGCAACAATAGGAACACCAGCCAGCACGCTGAACTGAGCGCCTGCTCCAGCAAACACCATGGTGGCTGCTTTCGCAGCAGTATTGTTGATCCTCGTGGGAACAGGCAAGTCTTCAGGCTCATCGTCGCCCTCAGCATTACCATGTCCCAACTGATACACTGAACCAGAACCCCAGGTCCAAGCAGAGCCGTCATCAGCAGAAATGGCAATATTATGTTCGGTACCAGATGCAACAAATTTGAATCCATTCTTTGGAAATGATGGCTCGTCGTCAGAGACACCATCTGTTAACTTGGTGGGAGCAGGAATATAAGCAGGATTGCCGGTCTGAGCATCGCGCACAAGCGAATCTGGGTATTTGGAAGGCTCAATACCCAGCTGATTTAAGTAGACCTCACCGAAAGCATAGATATCGCCTGCTTCAGTGAGAGCCAGAGTATGGTGATTACCACACGAAATTTGCTTGACCTTCAGCTTGTGCTCAGTGAAAAATGGTACTTTGGTAGGAATAGCGACTACCGCGCCATCGCCCAAAGGCTCAGGAAGACCACATTGACCAAAGTTATTGAGACCGAATGAGAATACTTCACCGTCTTCATTAATGGCAAACGAGTGGAATTCACCAGCTGAAATGTGTTTGATTTTAGACAGACCGGAAACCTTTGAAGGACCAAATACAAAGGTGCGGAGGTTGGTGTTGACTGTGAATCCTAATTGATTGGAAGTGCCGACTCCCCAGACAAAGACGTCGCCCTTATTGTTGAGAATCAGCAAGTGCTCTTTACCAGCGGCGATTTGGACGACATTGGTGAGCGAGTGAATGAATTCAGGCTTGGGCTGGATATCCAGCGTCTTGTTGAACTTCTTGTGCCCATCGTCAATAAATGTTCCCCAGGCATATAGTTGACCATTGGAGGTGACAGCAGCAGATAAGTTGTCAGTAGCAGCGACGGCTACAAAGATTGCATTCTCAGGAACGTTTTCGACGTACTTGGGAGTTGATTCTTTAGAGTTGATGACCCAGTCATCGTCAGTATCTTCTTCCTTTTCCTTAGTTTCTCTTCCGAGGACGCCGGAGTCGTTCTGGCCCCAGGACCATAGCTTGCCTTCCTTGTCGATAGCCAAAACGTGAGTACCGCCGACCGCGAGAGTGACGATACCGACATCAGCTAGAGGGAGGAAGGGGTTCAATCTTGGTCTTTTGACTTCGGTGACCTTGGGGCCCAGGCCAAGTTCGCAGATGGAGCCGCTGCCAAACACGTAAATGTTCAATGGATCGTGGGACAGGACAGGAATTGAGTTGAAGGAGGGTCTTTTGGCGGAGGCCTTTTCGTAGTGAGATGCAATCAAGGTAGCTCTAGCTACTGCCTTTGACGATTTTGACGCGCTTTTGGAAGCAGGACGTCTGGGTTTTTTGGAGGCTTCTCCTTCATCTATTGTTGAAGTGGTAGAAGCTGTTCTTTTGGATTTGGTGGATTTTGCAGCGAGAGTTTTGGATTTCTTCTTGCTGGCAGGCGCGTCTTCCATGGTAGAGGTGGTAGATGCTGATTTTTTAGCGCGCTTTACACGAGAGGTGCCATTTTCTATGTTCTCCTTCTTGAGGGAGGGTTCATCTTGCTTTCTTTTTCGTAGCGAGACCATATTTGCGCGATGTTTGGGCTTGAATTGATACGCGTAGAGAAGTGTAGGAGTTTTTCAGTGTTTGTAGACACAAAAAGGTAGAAGATGCAGAAAAAAAAAATGTTTTTCTCGTGAAACGGGCTCTTTAAGTAGGGTAAACCCCAAACTCCCAGCTGTGATCCCACACAAAGTTTGACATGAGGGCAAACCTTCTGGAGAAATCGCAGAGACGATTGTTAAATAGCAGAGAAGATTGTTCTGAGACTTGACTACAGCCATGGGTGGAAGTTTTATAGCTGGAAGTTCTACGGTTGGACGGTCTAAAGTTGGAAGTTCTACGGTTGGACGGTCTAAAGTTGGAGGTTCTACAGTTGGAACGGTTGGAAGAACGCTTGAAAAGAGTACACTTGAAAAACCTGGAAAACCTGGAAAACTGCCTAGAAAGCCTTTTGTTGTAGTGTTTAAGGATCAAACCGACAAGCAAACTCCGTTGTTTGAAGGACCTTTAAAGAGTCGTGATCCAAACAATGACGAGATTCTTCCAGCCAAAGTTCCGTTGAGCGAAATTATGGCAGAGGAATATGAACACAAACGACAAGAGCAACATCGGCTTGACGATTTAGCAGCCTATACTGGCCGTCAATTCAGCAGTGATTGCAAAGATTCGCTCGTGTCAAAACAACCAGATGAACTTGATGAAGATAGCCATGGAGATAGCCATGGAAGTAGCCATGGAGATGGTAGCCAAGGAGGTAGCCATGGAGATAGCCATGGAGATGGTAGCCATGGAGATGGTAGCTATAGAGATGTCCATAGAGATGAAGACGGTAGCTATGGAGATGGCCATAGAGATGAAGACGATCAACCAACTCTGGCCGATAAAATCATGGAAAAGATACGAGAGGATGAAGGTGAGCTTCAAAACGATCAAGCCCAGGGAGTTATGCTACCTGAAAAAATCATTTCAGTCTACGCTAAGGTGGGCGAACTACTTGCTGAATATCGATCTGGAATGCTGCCAAAGCCTTTTAAAATCATTCCAACGCTTCAGAACTGGGAAGATGTCCTCTACGTGACGCAGCCAGAATCTTGGTCTACTCAAGCAGTCTCTGAAGCCACCAAGTTTTTCATCTCGACGCTGCCAGCTGCGCAGGCTCAAAAATATGTCAACATGGTGTTGCTCGACAGATTCAAGACCGAGTTAGATCCCACGAGGCCTAAAGCTCCCGGAAGTGGTCACAAAACTCTCAACACCCATATTTTTCAATCGCTAAAGAGGTCTTTGTATAAGCCAAGTGCGTTTTTCAAAGGCTTTCTCTTACCTCTGGTGCTATCTGGAACATGCAGCAACAGAGAAGCTACTATTGCTTCGTCGATAATATCTTCAGTCTCGATTCCAGCTTTGCATTCTTCAGCAGCACTTATGAAACTGGCGGACGAAGAGAACTATTCGACTGCTATTTCAATCTTTATCAAAACCATTCTTGACAAGAAGTATGCGCTGCCATACAAAGTTATTGATTCTCTTGTCTATCATTTCATGAGGTTCAGGAATTCTCGGGATAAGCAGATTCTACCGATAATTTGGCACCAGTCGTTTTTGGTTTTTGCTCAGTATTACAAAAATGATATAACTGAAGATCAAAGAGACTTTTTGATGGCTGTTTTAAAGGTTCAAATTCACAAAGCAATAACACCTGAGATTCGCAAAGCTCTTCAATCTGGCAAGTCTAGGCCAATTGAGCAATCACAAACAGATTATGAATGCAATATTCAGCATGAACTACAATCACTAACATTGCACTAACTACAATCACAAACTACAATCACCAACACAATTACCAACAGAAGTGAAAAAACTACAATTACTAACATTGCAAAAACTACAATTACTACCATTGCACAAACAATTACAAACATTCATAAACTACAATCACCACCATCGCTCTACAATCACCATCGCTCTATAACTCGCCTCAGAATTCTCTCAATATATAGCCATATATTTCATTATCCCAAATTGGAATTCCTTACCTAATCAAGATTATATAAGAGATGGCTGAAAACAGCTAGTCTTTTTAGGGCTTATATCGCCCTCATTTTTCTCTCCATCACCTTTTCTTCAGTCTGCCTTCCTTTTCAAACACCCAACCTTCGCAATGAGCTCAAAGAAAGAACCTTCTACCACCACCAAAAGACCAGCGGTGGACTCTAAGGACATGCCAAATGGCAAACCAAATGGCAAGCCAACTGACAAGGCCAACATCGAGTCTAAAGATGACCCCAAAGTCCAGAGCAAAGATGTATGTCCCATCATTCTCTTTTACAATCCATCTAACCTTTCAATTGCAAGTCTTTGAAATCCGTCTGGGCTTTAGGTATGTATAATGGCCTCTTCGCGCTTCTTTCCTAACCTTCACACGTCTAGGACATTTCACAATCGTCTCAACATCCGTTCTATTCACCCTCGCCTTCTTCCTCTTTCAAGGTGGCACCTTGGTTGGCCAACTCCTCTATAGAACCCTCTTTCTGGCCGTTACAATCACCTACGGAGCATCGCTGTACCATAGATTTGGAGGTATCTCTCCATCCTTTTACGTGCTCCTCAGAATGGAAAACTTTCAGTATGGCTTCATCGGCTTAATCTGGCTATTCTCAAGATGGCACTGGATTAAAATCGTCCCGTTCTTTGGATTTTCTCTTATACAAGCTAGCCAGTATGTCGCGACTGATTTGAAACCAAATTCTCCAATTGCTGCTCAGATTGAAGACCTTCGAAGTAAACATATTGAAGAATTCTCAAAAGCTCTGGCCTACGCAAACCTACTCATCTTTGTACGAATCGTCTTCGAAGTCATCACCCTTCAGCCGGGCTCTACTTTGGCCATCCTGGCCTTCACCTTTTTCTTGAGAATCAGATTTGCTTATTCTGGGGAATTGAACAAGGCTCTCAAGGAGATTAAAGACTTGATTGATACTAGAGTAAATGCTCCTGGTACTCCTGATAGTGTTAAACATTACTATTCCAGACTGATGCTACAGGCTGATTCAATGGACCAATATGCGCTTGATCCCAAAATCGCCAGAGCCAAAGCTGCTAACAGATCAAAGCAACTTGAAGCCGACCGCGAGGCAGCAAATAAAGCTGCCGAATCTTATCAAAGTGAGGTAATGGCGAATGAATCAACTTTGTAACATTCTATTTTACAATAGTGTGCAAACAAACAATACAGTTTACGAGGCTAGATCTTCTTTGATACTTTGTAGTCTTTCCCATCCTTCGGTTCCTTCCCACCATTTCTTACCACGACCAACAAGCGATCTGACTGCTGACTTGGCCTTGAACTTCCAGTTGCTACAGACCAACGACCCATCCCCAAACTTACCATCTCTAGGTCCCAAGTTCGTGTAAGCATCAACAAGATCATTGCAGTATTCAACTGCTTCGTCCCAGACCTTCTCCTCTGTCTCAACTGTAGGCAAGTGCGTATAGATTCTGAACCCCTTCTCATAGGCTTCGAGCGCAGCCCAAGGCTTATTTCTCCATAATTCAACTCGAGCAACAATCTTCCAAAGTCTTGCATTAGAAGTAATAAATGGTGGAATCAACGTAAGGAATAGCTCAATAGCCGACTTTTGGAAAAAGTCGAGTCGAGCTGGTTCTTCAGATTCTTCAGGGTATTTAGTGCTAACAAGAATTTGACACAGATGCTCAAGAACCGATACATCCAAAAATTGTTCCTCGTCAGCTCCCTTGATTGTAAGCAATTCTCGTGTACCTCTGAGAACTTCATTCCAATCGGAAAGTTCAACGGCTACTGTTACATAATTGCTCCAAATCCTCCAACTCTTTTTCTCAGAAGTTGCTCTAACAGCTCGTTTTAACGCATTGAATGCCTCAACCTTTTTGTTCATTCGAAGAAGGGCAGTTGAAAGATTACTCCAACTCTTACCATCGCTATCGTCGATTGCAACACATCGAGTAAAAGCTTCAGCCGCAAGATCATACTGTTCAGTCTCCAATCCAGCGCAGCCATAGAGGAACCAAGTATTATGATGCAGTGGATTGACAGTAAGAGATTCATACATATACTTGATACCTCTTTCAATGTCTCGTTCAACGTTGGAGTTTTTGGGCGGATTGTAGTAGTATCTACCTAGGGATCGTCGAGCAGATGGGTATTTGCCTACTTCCCAGGCTTTTTCAAAATATTGAGGGTCCTCAGTGATCTCACCGAGGATAGTCCAGGAGCGAGCATCCTTGGGAAACTTTTCCAAGTGGTCAAACAATATCTCTTTAGCCTTTTCATCTTGTCCCACTGCAGAGTAGCAGAGTGCAACTTGATCCCACATTTCCAGTCTCTCGTACACTTCAAGGGCTGATTTTAATACTCCGATAGACATGAATTTTTCGGCAAGTTTAGCATCCATGGACCACTTAGCCATGGGCAGAAGCTGATGTACATAGGATAGCCTTTCAGCAATGTTTCTGGACCGTTCATCCTCAGGTTTAGGAAGATATGTTCCAGTAGAAGACTGTCCAAGTTCTTCAACCAGACTCTGCATTTGCAAAGTACCTCTTTCCACAGTTTTAGGTGACGACGATTCGAGAAGGGATCTTTCCCAAAGAGCTCTACTGAACAGGCACCAATTGACAATACCTTCCTTACTATTGATAATTCGGTTTGCGATTGCCAATAGTTCTTCTTGGACGAGTGGATTATTATAAGGAGAGGAGCTCTTAACATAAGCTTGTCTCATTAAAGTCAAAGCAGTATCAATATCCTGTAACCCAGGCTGGTTATTGGGATCAATACTTTGAAGTGTCTCAGGAACTTTAGAAGTTTTGTCATTAGAATCTTGTCCTGTTGGTGTTGAGTACTTGACTTTCTCAAGAAGCAGATCAGAATTCAACTCTAGAGAAATGGGCAAATGATCTTGATCAGAGTTTTCTGTTCCTACCTTATCAAATTTACTCTTGGAGATGCAAATCATCTGCGAAGTCTCGAATTGCTGGAATTTGGTACGTTTGGCTTTGAATCCGGTCAACACGTATTGGAACTCAGTGGCCTGTTGTGCAAAAGCAATGGAATGCTCTGCCTTTGAATCATATTCGTACTGCAGTTGGGCCCTAGCTAATTCCAAATAAAACCTGGATTTGATGAGCGAAGAATATGAATATTTCTCTGCGGTAGACTGGCTTTCCTCTGGAATGACCGACAAGATTTCATCGAGAACAGACTGAGTGAGGCAACTGAAGATAGTTTCATGGAGTGAAGAGGCAAATCCATCAATGATTGACTGTTGGATGAGCACTGATCTGGCATGCCACCATTTTGAAATGGCTGTAAGCGAATGGGCGTAACTGGAAGTAGCCTTCAAGATTGAGTTGGAGAGTTGGAGTAAATGAGGGTATGAAGTGAGGATGTATGCTGGCTCACCGTCGGATGTGAGTAAACCTACGCAATGATTATTGAAGTCTTTCAAGCTGTCGCTACCGTCCGAGTCGATGGTAACTTTGTAAGGATCAACTTCCAAAGCTGGGCCTGTGAAGTTTGACTGAATGAATAGGTGGAGAGCAGAGACTGCTGCAAAGATGAGTAGCGAGTATAGATCATCGTTGACTTCGTTGGAGCTTTTAATGGATTCCACTGCTTTTAAAACTTGAGATGGATATGTGTTTGAATCGTCAATCGTCGAGACTTTGATTGAGAATAAAGGCTGAAGAATTGGATGGCTCAGCACCTTTGAGTAGTCAGCCACGAGCAAACCTAATGAAGCTTCAATGTCCTTAGTATCATTAGGAATCTGGGTTCGATCATAGATGATCAGATCAGTATGTGTCTTCAGTAACTTGGACATAATGGCGGCACGATTCTAAATCTGAAGTAGTCGGAAAAATTTCATGTCTATATATTTGATTTCAAATTTCAAATTTACCCTTACCCATTGGGAGTTTTCTTTCCAATTTTTTTTTTCCAAGATATTTTGTCCCGAGATAATTCTCGAGTTCGGTATAAACAATGCCTAGAAAGAAGTCTGCTGCTAAGAAGGCCCGAGAGGCTGCTGCTATTGCTTCAGTTGCGACTTTAGATGTCAAGAAATCCGAAGCTCCTGTCAAGTCTGATGCGCCAGTCGTCAATGAATCAGAATCAGACTATTCAGAATCAGAATCATCGGACGAAGAAGAAGATGAGTTTGGTGAATTAGTGACCGATGACATTGAAAACGGTATTAATCAAGTTTTAAAGACTATTCGTGAGAACCCCAAGGCTCTTTTAAACAAAGATGTCCAGTTCTTTCAACAAGTTGAAGGAAATGGATCCAACGACACCGACAAAAAGGAAGACAAACCCATTTACCTGAAGGACTATCACAGAATGAACCTGTTGGAGGGCACAAATGATGATGTTGATGAGAATGGGGAGCGTCCTTTTGCCATCCAGCAGCAGATTGATAAAGCTAAGCTGGTCTCTGAAATTCATGGTGCGCTGGATGAGGACGAGGAAGAAGACTTCTTGGTCAAGAGAAAAGAAGAACGAGAAGTAAAACCACTGGATTTACCAGATCCTACAAAGGATGAAAATACATTTTTACAAGCATTCTTCGACAGCAAAGCATGGCTGCCTAAAACTGTGGACAAGAAAACAGGCAAGCCCATTCTTCCATCGTATGGTGATATTGTCGAAGACGATGAAGAATTTGATGAGAATGCAGAGAAGTTTGAAACCGCTTACAACTTTAGATTTGAAGACCCTAATGCTGCTGAAATCGTGAGCTATGCGCGTAATCAGAATACACTGAGAAGAAAGGAGGAATCTGGTAGAAAGAAGCAAAGAGAGGCCAAGGTTGCTGCAAAGAAAGCGGTTGAAGAAAAGCACGAAGCTGAAATTGCTAAAGTGAAGAACAAAATGGTTAAGGAAGTTGTAAACAGATTCGACCAGCTGAAAAAGGCATTAGGTGATGATGAAGAAAGTGAAGCCATTAGCAAATTACTAGAGGCCCAAGATCTAGACAATATGGATTTCGAAGGCGACGAATGGGATAGAAAGATGCAAGAGGTGTTCAATGACGAGTTTTACTCCAGATCAGGATCAAAGCCCAAGGGAGAAAACGATAGTGAAGATGAAGATACAGAAGAACCAGAGGAGTCAGGAAATACAGAAGAGTCAGGAAAGTCCAAGAATCAACTTAAACGAGAGGAAAAGAAGAAGAAGAAGCACGAACAGCAAGAGATTCATCAAAAGGCTCAGAAACTTGTTGAAGAAAACATTGACTTGATTTTGGAAAAAGAAGGTGTTTCCAAAAAGAAAGATGATGCACCAAAATTCAAATATAGAGAAGTTTCCCCAGATTCATTTGGCCTCAGCGCTCGAGATATCTTGCTAGCCAACGACACTGAATTGAACGAGTTTGTTGGATTGAAAAAGCTTGCAACTTACAGAGATGAAGACAAGAAAAAGAAGGATCATAGAAAGTACGCAAAGAAGAGAAGATTAAGAGAATGGAGAAAGAGTGTTTTCAACACTGAGGAAGAGCCTTCTGATGAAGCCTTTATTCAATCTTTGCAAGCTACTGACGATAGTAAAAAACGAAAAAACTCATCTAAACAAAAGTCAAAAAAGAAGCAAAAGAAAAATTAGATATAAATACAGGGCGTAGAATTTAAACTTTATATCTTCTATACCTAATTACTAGAAGCTCTACTGTGAATCCGTCTGAAATGATAACCCGTAGAATCATTGAATTGAGCCAAATGTGATCCGTCGGCCTCTCGTTCGACAGCACTCAACCATTTGTACGAGATATAAGAGAAGATGGCAATAATGAAGATAATCAATCCAATGATTCCAAAAAACCAGTTAAAGTTTTCTTCCTTCTGACCTGGAACAAATACATTCATTCCAAACAACCCAGTAATCAGATTCAAGGGTACTAGTATTGTACCAATAAGAGAAACTCGACCTAAAATCTTGGTGACTCTGTTATTTGAGTTTACTGACTCAACTTGCAATTGAGCTAAATAGTTGGCATGAGATCGAGCTAAAAGAGTATCAGAACCAGACAAATTTTGGTGCATCGTCATGATATGATCGTGTATGTCGCCCAAATAGATGGCAATTTCAGCTCGAGGAGAGTTGTCCAAATTTTCATCGCATCTCTTGGAAAACATCTTGACAACCTCTGCTTTGCCTGACATCAACCTCAACAATCTGACAACCTTTCTTCTGGCCTCGCCAATTCTTAAAATCATTGGCCTGAAGTCCTCTTCACGCGCAATGAAAACGGAATCCTCAATGTAGTCGGCTTCACCCTCAAGCTCTTTCATCATGGGCTGGAAACAGTCAGTGATGTCGTCAATAAGGGCATAGCAAATCCAATCCGAGGAAACGTCAACATCGTATCTCAGCTGTCTGATTCGCTTTCTCACGCTTCCACAATGCTGAACAGGCGAGAAGTGGAAGGTTAGAATTCCATCTTTGAAGACGACCAAATAGAAGTTTACTGGGTCCAAAAACTCTTCAGAGGATTGATTAGCATTGAAGCTCTGGAAACAAACAAAGTAGTAGTTTTTGAACAGTTCAACTTTCTCTCTTGACTCCTTCATCATTATGTCTTCAGTAGTCAAAGGATGAATACCAAAAGCACGAGAGATTGCACGTAACTCCAAGTCCGTGGGATCAAGGCAGTCTAGCCACCAAGTTCCATTTGAAACTGAGAACAAGTCTTCTAGAGATTTGCCATTGCCAGCCAATGAAGTCAAAAACGGAGCATTCACCGTTTCACAGGCAGTGGAGGCAAAAAAGGTATACCTGTCCTGGGTGTAGCTATTCAAGCCATAACCTACACCACCATGAGGATGGCCATCAACAATTTCTACAGTATGGTCCTCCTTAGATGTGACTGGCTTGACTTGAGTAATGGGAGCGGTCTTTTCGTTCAAAGTTTCAGAGTCTTCAGTGCCAGAACTTTTAGGGAGGTCGCCCAATACCCCTTGAGGGACCAACGGACGACGACTGCCATCTGCAGAGAGGTTGTACTGGTAGTAGACGGGGAGCTGTTGTTCTGCTGCTCTTTGAGCAGCATCTGCAAGCATTTCTAGTTCCGCAAAATCAATACCAGTAGTAGGTTTCAAGTTAGCTGGACAGCAGACTTCGTTAGTTTCATCACGGAAACTGACTCGAGAGCTATATTCATTGAAGAGGCCATCTACTGGGGTTTGGGAACGGAGTGAACCATTTGGTTGTTGGCGGTTGTCTCTATTTTGCATGTTTTTCTTGCTGTTCAGCAGGATTCCACGAGGGATATCGCCGTAGTTGGATTGAATGATTCGAGGGCCAGAGCTAGAAGCGGTAGTTGAAGGTTGGGCAGTAGTTTCTTGAGCAAAGGACACAGAAAGGCCTTCGTCATGAACTGACTCATTATCTGGATTAGTGTACATATTTGAGATGTTTTGATTTTTTTTTTTTGGTCTTTTGGCTGGTTTTTTTTTCTTAGATTATAGCAGAATGATATCGATCAGTCTAGTTATGGGGGTATCTTTTCTTCGTGGTAGAGTCGAACAGTTCCCTGGCAAGGGAACCAGTAACTGAAAAAAGGTGTAGTTAAGACCAAGTTGCTGAGAGCCAAATATTATGGCAAGAGGAGTAGACTCGTTTTAGAGTAGAGATCGCAGGAGTTAAAGAAACGCTTGTTTCTGGGTCTATCTTTGCAAGTCGAAAAGAGATTGACGGAAGAAACTATGGAGACAAAAGTTTGATCTTGCAACTGGCGAAGCCTATATATAAATGAAAAGGTCAAAGTAATGTCTTACAAGAAGATGAAGGAATAACAAGAGCTATTTAATCAAACTGGTGGAAATCATGGAGATGTAGAGTGGTGAGCAGGAGGAAGGAAAAAATTCTGTGGGAGGGAGAAAAAAATAGCACAAAACATCCCGAAATTTTGGTTGAGCCCTTTAGCTTGTTAGACAGTTTCAGTAGCAGCTAGCTGATGATGAATCTGGGACAGAATTTTTCATTAGAAGAAGCGTCGATTCTGGACGAAGAGCACCCTCGGTACAGTTTGCAGACATGAGCGGTCAAAAAGAGTGGCCTTTTCTATCTGTACCAAGACATTTCTAACACTAGATAATTTCAAAAATGAACGCGATACTGCTGGCGATATGGAGTTATTTTTCGAAATGATTAAATGTTAGCTGTTTAACGGTGTTCTGCCAATCGAAGAACGTCTAATTATATAGTTTTATGTGAAATTTTCGAGTACGAAAAGTTCCAAGATCTTATGGCATGAATCACAAAAGTGGCCAAATTAGACACCAGTCTTTCTAAGCCCTAAGATCTAGCATGAATCACAAGAATGGACAAATTAGACACCGTTATCAAACGGTATTTTCCTTTGTATTGCCTGCGTTGAGATGTCGGTAAGTCGACAAAATGTTCGGAGAAATCGTTGTCTAATTAATATCAATAAAGCCAATCTCGCATGGAACAATATCACGGAAAAAAACGTTGAATGGAGATTAAGAATCAAGTAGAAGATCAGGGAATCAAATAGAGAATCAAAAGTAGAAGTTGAGAATAAAGGTGATTAGAATCAAAAAGTAAGTGATTCGTAGAGAATCAAATAAAGTAAGTGATTAGTAGAGAATCAAATAAAGTAAGTGATTAGTAGAGAATCAATAGATGAGAATCAGTAGAAAATCATTAGATGAGAATCAGTAGAAAATCATTAGATGAGAATCAGAGAATCGATAAGTAGATTAGAATCCACGAAAATAAGTAGATAAAATAATTAGAATCCACGAAAATAAGTAGATGTGATTAGAAAAATGATTAGAAAAAAATGCAAAATTAACAGAATGATTTTGTTGAATGAGGTCTAGAAGGTGGTGGAGGAGGTGCTGGTAGTTCTTTGACTACTGAATATCCAAGTTCAGTATGCTCAGCTGGTATCCTGGGAGTAGGTGGAATGGGATCTTTTGATGAATATGTCGCCAAATCCATTGCACTCGTATTGCGAATGGACATGTTGAGTAATGACTTCTTTCTAGGCATAGGCCTTTGCGGAGGGACTGGAGGAGGAGGAGGAGGACGGCTGCGTTTCGCTTTATAATGTAGCGTTTTCAGGATTCTCGATGGAGGAGGAGGAGGAGGACTAGTAGTTTTGACAGTAACCCCATTTTCAATAGAAGTAAAAGAATCAGATAGGCTCATTTGAGTATTGAATGAATTTGCAGATAGCTCAGACGAAGCAGCAGAAGAATTTGATGATAAAGAGGCATTTGAGTTGTTTAGGTCCTTGGAAACATAAGGTTGAGCAGCCGTGGCGGGCTCTTCAGGTATCACCAATTGGGAACAATCATAGTCCAGCCAGTCTATCATTAAACAACGGTTGGCCAACCGTACAGTAGTCTCACTTTCTTCAATCACGAAGGTTTTCGTAATGTCTTCCAAAACATCCACAATCTTTTGTTTATTGTAAGTTGAATCGCAGAGTTCAGTGTTCAAAAGTAATGGGTGCAAGACTCTAAGGTATGTGTGCCTCAGCCGCTCATCTTCTTCCGACAGATTGTACAACTCTCTTATGAAGACATCGACAATAACCTTCAAGTCATTGACATAGAGGTAATGGAACATTTCAGGAGTAGTAAAGATCAGGTACAAAAACTTCAACACCATCAGCTGCAAGCAATTGTCAGGGCCGCGATTGAGAATAAACACAATGTTTTCCCCAAAAGCTCTAAAGGTGTCTTTCTTGCGAACAAGAGTCTCAAAGACCTTATTTCGCAGGCCGTGATGCTGCTTCAAGGTGAGAGGTATGGAGTCACTACTGACAGAAATATCATAGGCCGCAATCATATACTGCTCATTCAATGCTAGCAGAACCTTCAAGACGGCAAAACTATGAGGGTCATAATCGTAATCCTCCTTCGTTTCAACGGCCATGAGCAGCCTCTCGACAAAGGGATAGCTGATGTTTTCCAGATCGCTCAAACTGAGCTTTTGGACCTTGGCCATTTCGTAGGTCAACTGTAAAAAGATTCGCCAGAGTCTCACGTACTGCGACTGGCACTTGCAAAGAGTCGAGATTAAACATGAAACTGCTGATTCTTCCTGCATCATTTCCAGAGTATATGGGTTGGACCGTCCATCAATCAACAGGAACGCGCCCACCAAAGTTTTGCGCGGTAAGTCGAGTTCCCCATCTTTTAGCAGCAGCGATATGAGTTTCCGGCGCACATACGACTTATTACTGTTGAATATCTGCGACTGGAACAGGTTCTCGAGACATTTGGTCAGATCAGTATCGCTCTTGAGATACTTGTCCAGGAACGTAGAAGCAAACTTGATGTACGCCAGTAGCGCTTTCTCCAGGTTTCCAGATGAGAGATACTCGCAGGACGCCAGATCGTCGAGTTCTGTGAACAAGGAGGTTAGTGGTTTCCCGTGAGACGCTGAACGACTTACCTGACCAGAACTGGCTGGAGTTTTCAAGTTCGTACGATAGAATGTCCATTTGTGCCGACGCTGTTCCTTCTGGACGCTGTGATGGTGAAGCAAACTGGCTGCGTGGAGAATAGGAGGAAGAAAGGCAGACAGGGCTTTTAGAAAAATTAAATTGGGGTCTCACACTGCGAAATAAAGTTTGAGCCTTAAGTCGCAAGTCTCATTTTTCAATATCAAACTCTCATTTTTGTTGCTCATCCAAACCATCGCCCAAACACAATATGGACAAGTCTGTTTTGGAACAGGTAAGCCTAGATATATTGGCGAGGACGGTACTGACATCTATAGGCATACGCTCTGTCTAGAAAGGCTGATTTGGAAGTGCAACAGCACCACTATGAGAAGGCAGCTTCATACTATACTCAGGCTTCAGACAAGTACGCGGAGGCGATTCTACAAACAGATAGCCCAGAGGTTTGTACTCATTATTTACGTTCTATACTACGACTAACGACGTCCAGGCCAAACGGACTCTTGAAATCTTAAAGTCACAAAGTAGCGCCCATGCTTCTTTTCTTAGCGATGAACGAAACGTCACTCTGCTGCCTCCTGTTAAGCAATCGCCTCTGGGTTCTCATGTATCGCCGAAGCGACAGTTGTCGCCCATATCGTCTTATTCTCAGCCGCCCATTACGCCGGGCAACTTGACTTCGTCGCTGGCTTCAGCTCGAGGGAAGCCCATGCGAAACCAAATATCTCCAAACTCTTCACTGTCAGCAGCATTCAACCAACAGAGACCACGGCCTTCGAGCCCGCAAACGAGACAGTCAGATCAATCAGCAGCGTCCAGCCAGCTCGACAATCCTGCAGAGGAGCCATTCTTCAAGTTCTATTCGACAATGACAACGATAGTAAGCAAGACTCATGCTCAAACTAAGGATAAGCTGAAATTTACTAGCAGGTACTTTCAAGGAAAGAAGTCTGGCAACGAGTCTACTTCTACTGCTGCTGCGGATAGCTACTATGTGGTTCCAGTTGGATCTGACTCTCTTGCCATGGAGAATGCAAACTTGAAAGAAGCGTTGAAATCAGCTAACCGGTCGCTCGAAGCGTACGCAGATACGTTTGACAGACAGAAGGATGTTATTAAGAGCAGCTTAGCGCAATTGCGCTCCGAACTTCAGACCAGAGAACAGGCCAAAATTCAAGAGCTCAATGCTGTTATAGAAGAGTTACAAGACGAAAACTCCAAGCTCAAGATCCAGCTGGGCAAGATGAAAAGCAGATGGGAAGGTTTAAAAGAGAGTGCAAGAAAGAGAAGATAGCAAAAAGGAAGACGTTACAAGAAAACTGTACGTAAACAAAGGTTCATGAACAGTATTGAGTGTATATATATCCTGATCTTTGATCCATCTTTGATATATATCCATTGCTATCCATCTACTCATTGGCTTTGTTCATTATGAGCCCAGCTTGTACCTTCTACAAACCTCCATCTCAATTCGATCCGTTTTTTGAACAGACTAAAGCCCCTCAGACCTTAACAGAGCTGCTTCACCGAGACTTTTTTGTATCGAAACAACTTGCCCAGTCTAAATTAAACCAGATAGTTAAAAATCTTGATTTTGTTATTCTCCATTTCCTTAATAAGAGATCTCAATATTGTGTTTGGGATTTGTCCGACCAGAAAAGATCTTGTATTTTAGACTGGAGTGCTTTGAAGCCGTCGCACTTGACGCTGACTGACATTGATAATATTTTAAAGACTTCTGGAATCTGCAATTGTAATGATTGTACTGAGAGCAAAGACAATAAGCCATGCGAGTTGGTCAAGTGGAAATCTGAATATGTGCTACAGGTAGTAAATACCATTCTCAACTCAAAGATCAAAAATGGTGATAAAGACGAACAAATAAGTTGGAACTTTGTGCTAATAAAGCCGGACTACACCACATCTTCAACAGGTAGTGCTGCTACTGCGCGCTTGCAAGAATGCAGAAATGTATTTGAAGAAGTAATGAATGACGCGTTTGAAGGAGTTGTTGAAAGTCGTCAAAGCAAGATATTGAATAAGAGAAAATTTGTGTTGGCGAATCCTGCAGACTGTTATTTTTCTAAGTAGCCATTAATTGAGTAGACAATGAAATGTTTTTTGAGCCAAGTAAGGATTGAAATGAGTTCTTAGGAACAGTTAATAGGGAGAATAGTGAGAATAGGGAGAGTTAACAGGAACAATCAACAGGGAATATAATCAGGAACAATCAACAGAAACAGTTAACAGGGACAGTTAAAGGGACAATCAACAAAAACACTTGAAAACACAGAAGCACAAAAACATCCTTAATAGAACACAGAAACACTTGATATAAACACAGAAACACTTGATATAAACACAGAAACACTTGATATAAACAGAAACACTCAATATAAACACATTTAACAGAAAAACCCGATATACAAGATA
This sequence comes from Geotrichum geniculatum, assembly GCA_030566045.1. Taxonomy (NCBI): domain Eukaryota; kingdom Fungi; phylum Ascomycota; class Dipodascomycetes; order Dipodascales; family Dipodascaceae; genus Geotrichum; species Geotrichum geniculatum. The sequence continues at coordinate 61,964 of JAJMHM010000047.1, read as the reverse complement.
ATTATGCAATTTGATTCGTAACTTTTTCAGATTCTTGGAAATCAAGCTGATCGACTTCTTGCTCCTCCATTCTAATCCAACGTTGAAATATTGGTATTAAAAATTGTGAAACAATCAACTGTTCACCTTGATATAATACCAAAGGTATCGAAACTCTCCCTATTAAATCAGACCTCTCTCCATATTGTGCACTGATTAATGGAGCTCCTAAAACAACTGTCTTCGATATACCACAAAATATCACCGCTATTGTATCTTTTCTCTCAAAGTAAAAAGACGCTAGAAATCGATAAATGTATCCTTTGATTGACTTTTTGGCCTCTTCGTCCATCTGGCTCAACTGTTTTTTGGCATAACAACTTGAAGGAGATCTCGCAAATATGTAGCAAATCCCCACAAACAATATAATCAAGCCGATATTCAAAAAAACCACCATTATTATCGAGGCCGGTGGTACTACTTCAAAAGCATCTTGGTAAAAAGCGTTACAAAAGGTTGTCCATATCATCAACACAAGACAGAACGTACCTACTTTGTTCAGCTTGAGTGTAGTATAAAGATATCCGACTTGCTTTGGCCAAACTGCTCGTAGGACTTGGCCCACGATCAAGGGCAAAAAAACAGATAAAGATAAGTGTTTCATGACTTGACCATAGAGCGAATTGAATGAGCCTCCGAGAGCAGGATTACCGTATGAAAAGCCTGTACCACTGCTTAGATACATTTGTACCAGCGCTGGGGTCAGAAAGGCGCCCATAATATTTCCCATGAGAACTTCAATGATTGCCAAAGACGCATTCCCATTTGACTGACGGGTCATTACTACGTTGGACGAAACCGTCGTAGGCGTGCAGCCAGTAATGATAATACCAACCAGTATATATGGATCAATATTGGGATCAGCGCTTTTCCTCATGGCCTGTGCAAAGCCAAACATGATGGTAGGAGTAACCAGAAATGAAAGGGTCTGTACTAATAAATGACCGCGCCAGTGAATGGCCTGTCTCACCAGAGTTTTTGTAGAGGTTGAAATACCAGTTATGAGAAAGATTAAGGCTACCGCGCCATAACCAATTGAATACTGAGATCTAATGATTCCATGGGTTCGTCCAACGTTTGGAAACATATATGCCAAAAATATAGCAATACCGATAAAGATGAGCATCCAATATAGTAAGGCTTTGTCCACTATCCATTTCACAACCGATATCGTAGATTTCTTTAAATTTGCCATTCACAGTAAAATTTGGATTTGAATTAGATAGTTGAATGTGTAACTGGAGAACTAGAGAACTGGATAGTTAAATGTGTAACTGGAGAACTGGAGAACTGAATATTAATAACTGAATCTGAATAGCCAAATATGAATAGCTGATGTGAATAGCTAATATGGATAGCTGATATGAATAGCTGATGAATAGCCGAATATGAATACCTCAATATGAATAGCCGAATATGAATACCTCAATATGAATACCTCAATATGAATACTTCAATACCTCAATACCTCAATATTAAAATCCTAAATCCCAATCTTAAATGCTAAACTTTCGCAAATTGAGAATAATTAAAAATTTGTGTCAATTTTCATATATATATATTCATGTTTGACGTTTCCGGCCGTTATGCATCACGATCCGAACTTAAAGACAAAACTCCATTAGGAATCAAGCCCTAACCACAATTTCGAGGCTTTTCAATCACCGAATATAGCTGGATGATGGAGTGAAAAAAAACTACTCCACCATAATAAAGCCCAATCCAAAGACATTTGAGAATGCTCAAATATACAGCAAAGGTAGCCCTTTTGACGCTTTCTTGGGTGCCTGTAGCCCTCACTGTTTCTGAGCATGTTGGCCATGTAGCGAGAATTCAAGGCTCATCTATGAAGCCGACGCTCAATCCGCTGGGATGGTCCGACTATGTTTTACTTTGGAAGTACAATTTGCGAGCGCCAGGAGCGCTTGGTGTTGGAGATGTTGTTTTGCTGAGATCGCCTCTGGATCCTGAAAAGATTGTCATTAAGCGAGTACTGGGTGTTCAAGGCGATAGGGTCTTGACCAGATCACCGTATCCCAAGCCCATTTGTTCAGTTCCTGTTGGTCATTTTTGGGTTGAAGGTGATAATATTCATTCAGTTGACAGTAACACTTTTGGTCCTGTTTCGGAGGGTTTGATCATTGGAAAGGCTAGCAAAATCGTTTGGCCTTTGAGTAGATTTGGTGATATTCCAAAGGGTGGTAGAGAAGCGAGACTTGATGTTTTGAAGAGTTCCATGAATGAATCTTGATCTATTGTCGTTTTGACGACGTCTTGAATTGACGTCTTGAATTGACGTCTTGAATTGACGTCTTGAATTGACATCTTGATCTATTGACATCTTGATCAATGATCTTCAATATAACCTTCATCTCCATCTCATCTCATCGTGCACTCCATTGCATTTCAGCATAGTCAGAACCATCTCAGAATCATCTCAGAATAATGAGAATCTTCTCAGAATCCTCACTCATATACTCCAATATATATAACCTGGGTTAGGGATATTTATACTACATTTTGCACCTTTTTTTTCTCAACCTTCTGTTCCACCGCATTCAACATCACCAACACCATCTACAAAATGAGCACGGCAGTAGAGCCTTCCAGTACCAGCATTTCAGAACCCTTGGAGCTAGTCAGGCTCTCGCTTGATGAACTGGTTTACGTCAAATTAAGAGCTGACCGTGAGCTAAAAGGCCGACTACATGTGAGTTCCCATCCCATCTACAGCTATCAGTATTAACCGTGTTTTAGGCATACGACTCGCACTGCAACATGATACTAAGCGACGTAGAAGAAACAATCTACTTCTTTGATGAAGACGAACAAGAACCAAGAGTAAGTCTCTCGTCCTCTCTCAAGCCTTCCCGCTAACTCCTCCGATCACTAGAGCATCAAGAAACGCAGCGAAATGCTGTTTGTTAGAGGTGACAGCGTTATCCTAATCAGTCCACCAACCACTAATTAACGCTTACCACCCTCTATTTAGATCTAATTATTTATTAATGGATTGTTTATATTAGACCGAGTTTCTTCTAGTCATCACGGGTCTCTGGGTTCGTTTGTGCTTATAAGCTCCAGGTATCATGGGCATTTGGTTTTGGGTCTTCAACTTTTGAATAAGCTCATGCCCATAATCAATTCCAACCTTGTAGATCTCGTCGAACTTTGCAAAGTCAAGAGTGGCATAGTTATCAATAGGCGGTCGCAGATAAATCACCCCGGGAGTGTTTTTCGCCTTGTCCAGTGCTCCAACTGATGAAACATACGCAAGTCTGGCTTGAATCTCAGCCAAGTTGGGGATATTGGGGTGTCGAGAAAAGATATTGAATCTGTTGAAAAGAACCCACAGTCCTGACAATGTATCTCCATATTTCATGGGAGTCGTATCATCAATAGAACCTACATCAACCGCAAATATGTACTTTGCACCTTGGGCCTTCATCTCTGCTACCGGAAGATTATCAACGTAGCCTCCATCAAGTAGCATGCTTCCTTTGTCTGTTATCGGCGGCAGTAATCCAGCTAACGACATTGAAGCACGAACATACCTCCAGGCATACCCAGATTTGTGAATCTCCATCCTAGAATGCGTGATGTTGGTCGTGTTTGTGAAATATCGAAGCCAGAAATCTTCAATCTGGAAATTTCCAAAGGTTTTGAAGATTCCTCTGTTAAACTCGTGGCCAGTCGTATAAGATGTCGCTGGGTAGGTCAGATCAAGTATCATCCGCCATACACTCGAGATTCTCGAAGAAAACTGTTTGGCACGTCCGTAAATTGGTACCAGATCATAGTCTTTGGCATACAGCCCGCCAACAAAAGCCCCGATAGAAGTTCCTCCAACAATATCAATGGGAATACCGTTCTCCTCGAGAGCTCGGACTATTCCAATATGCGATAAACCTCTAGCACCTCCTCCACCGAGTACTAAGCCCACAGCTTGGCCTGAAAGAATGCGGGCCAGTCTGTTGAAATCGTTCTTGTGAACAAATGAATTAGAGTAGATTGGCCCTCTTCTCATCGTAGTATATTTGTTCATGAAATCACTTTGAATGCTTTGCATCTTACTTTTGATTCTACTCAGTCTTCCTCCAGGTATTTCAGGACTAACATGAACGGATTCCAACTGAATATGGTGATGTGAGTTGACCCAAATCCTATTTTTCAACCATTTAGAAGTAGACCCTGGAGAAACATATCTATCATCATGGAGTAAAATAAGTTCTGTCTTTGCAGTAGTTTTCAAAGTTACCAAAAGCCTTTCATATTCACCAACGTCAGGCTCTTCCGAAGCATTGGCAAGCAACAGAATACAGTCAGCTTGTGCCATACATGTTTGTGTCCACAAAGAATTCACGCCTGTATCAGCAATATAGACTACCGTTTGATACCGTTCTTCCAAGTCGGCGAGATAATGGGACATTTTCAACAGGCCCATTTTATTGAAGGCATTTCTTCCCAAGTGGTGCAAAACAGTTGCTACATTCAATAGAATGACATTTTGGCCAATTTCCTTATAAGCTGAGACCAATTTTTGTCCAAACTCAGCAACAGGAAGACCTGACCGTGTTGGTACAACAGACACAGTCCTGAACTCAGGTACTCCTGGCCGGTCATATCCAAACATTGAAGGTGCACCTAATCGACTTCTAACTTTTGAAGCAATGATTCGGGAAATTTCAATTGTAATACTAGGATTATTTTTTGCCAGTTTCTCAAACAGTGCGCGAGGAAGCTTAGCAACTTCTGTTTCTCGAATAGCATGAAGAGTATAAGGTCTCTCTGATACTGTCAAGACTTCTAGTTCGCCGATGGTATCACCTTGACCATACTCGCCATGCTTGATGCTTTTCCCATTCTCTTTGACCACTGAGCGCAGCCGGCCATTGAGAACGATATAAATCGAATCTGCGTCATCACCTTGTTTGAATATCAATTGGCCCTGGGGCACCTGAACCCATTCTAGTGCAAAGTCAAGAGTGAGGATCACGTTGGACAATACGCTAATCAGCGTGTTTGCAATACTAATTTGAACAATGGGGTATCGTTCAGCAATCCGCTCAAGGTTATCTCGAGGAAGAAAGCCGACATATGAATCAGTTCTAGCCCGAATTTCTGTGAAAGATTTGTATGATAGCGAAGCACCAATGCATCCAGCAATGCCACCGGGCTTAATAGTATAAAGCTCGTGATACTTCCGAGCTTTGTCTCGATATCCAACTTCCAGAATTCCGTCAATTAGATAAAATACACCATGGGAATCACCATTCTGTTCCACTAACACAGAATCGGCTTTGTAGAACACAATTTCAACATTTTGGGAAGCTTCGATCTGTGCATTCTCATATTCGGGAAATGAACTAGATGCGACTGACTCTTCTTCATTATGGGTGCTGGGCTTTTCCATTCGAGTAAGATTGTTCAGTAGGTTGTTGAAGGAAGGTTTACGATATTTGCTCCCGCGAGCATCTATAGTGGTCAGTATTGGAGTGGGATCTTCGGATGTGGTCTCTAAGAAGTCCTCTTTACGGACCTCATGTTCAAGGCCCAAAAATTTGAAAATGCATTCAGTCATGGCTAACCTCAAAGCAGACTCCTCGGTTTCTTCATCCCCCGTGAAAGAAGTGCTTGTGGTAAGGCGCTTAAGACCTGGTGCGAAAGACTCTCTTCTAGAAAGCGGCACATTTGACAACAAGTCACCCGGGTGGGATATAGTAGGATCCAGAATAACCTGGCGAGACATGGCCGAAATGGAAGGAGAATTTGGCTGAGTTTTCCTGTTTGTGAACTGCTTCCCGACGAAAACTGACTTCTTTTTCGCCAGCTCAGGGTGCTTTCTAATAGTCTCCTTCACTCCATTCACTGCTTTATCGTGCAGATATGAAGGTAGTTCATACTTGGTGCGGCTGTTCAAGATCATTTCAGATTTGTATATCTCCGCCGTTAACCCAAGATAGTGATGGCCAGTATGGAAAGTTACTCGCGAAAGCCTGGACATGACAACTTGAATAATATGAACGGAAGATTTTGGGAATTTCCTGGTAAGACGAGAGAAAGCAGACTGTGGGATAATGGCGATGGTGGAATCTTCTGAAGCAAAGGCTAGAGATTCTTCCAACGGACTGATTCTCTCATGTAGCTCGGCTCCTAGAGAAAAATGGCTATTGAGCAGAGTCTCGGAGTTTTCTCTGCTCATTTCGGCACTGCTGCCAGTAGGGCTTTTTGGAGACCTGCTTTTTAGCGTTTTTGAAAACAAGTTCAAGACGGATACCAGCGAAGAGATGGGAGCTCCACGTTTGATTTCGTTCAAAACTTGGTATGGCTGATCACCTACGGTGATGACTTCCTGGTCCATGAAGTTGTCTGGACGTTCTTCAGATAGCTTGGTGAGGATCTGGATTGTGCCGTCGACGACGATGTAGAATCCCTTTTCCTCGTCAAAGGTCATTGTTTCGCCCTGCTCCAGTTTGTAGGACTGGATTTGTCTTGTGAGCTCGTGGAAAACAGGGCGTTCCAAATGGCCAAAGATTTTGATGGCGCTGAGAAAGTCCTCCAAGTAAGTTGAGAATCCGGCTTTGGACTCATTGACTGAAGGCGAGTCCATGAATAGGTCCAATTTAGGTTCCTCACGAACCTCTTCTGGCGGGAGCCGCGAGTAGGTAGTCAGGTATCTGTATCTCACAACAGTCCATAGTATGAAGCCCAAGCAAACGAGAATGATCAGTCTACAAAAGTTAGTAGGCGTTCCTCTGCGCGGCCAAACACTTACAGAGACGAGAACTTGAACGTAAAGCTGACTCTTCGGCCCAGCAGTCCTAGCAGGTAAGAATGAATTTGATAAATGATAAACCCTATAAGCCGTAGTACCAGTCGTGGAATCACCCACAAGACTGTGGTGAAGAGCCCAGGCGACTGGGAGGCAGCGGTCACGTCAATGGTGGTGGTTGTAACGTCCAATTGAATAGTGGTAGTCATTACTTTGTTTAAGAGTTCATTGTACAGATGGTAAAGCAGCGTCGAAGTGAAATATATCAAGATGATCTCGAAGGTTGGTGTAAGAAAACAAAGTGTCTCAGAAGGTTCATAAATCTTACGCACTGATTACAACCCTGGCTCGTGGGTTGGGTCTATTTGGGAAATTAGCGACGGAACAGCGAAAATTAAATTTTCCAACCTCCATGATTTTACTGTCTGAGATCACGACCGATCAAGACTGCTTATTAAAATGATACGGGCACCAGCTTGTGGCAGGTGGTTGAGACCGTCGTTTCGATGCTACTCGGCAAATGGGACTGTGGCGCCCAAGGTGAATCTTTTGGCTGAACACGAACATATGGGGTACCTGGATGAGGGAGGAATCAGACTCAAAATCGACCCAAAGTCGGTGAATTCGTTTCAAGACCTGAAATTGCAGCCTGTGCTTCTCGACGCTGTCAAGCAGGCCTTTCCTGCCATTAAGACGCCGACGCTTATCCAGAAAACCATGATTTCGCTGCTCAAATCAGACTTGTCGGTTCTTGTCAAAGGCAAGTCGGGCTCCGGTATGTCGACTGCGACTGCTCTGTACTTGCTATCGTCGCCTCCGCTCAAACTCAACACTGGAAATACCGGTAGATATATAGAGAGTCTCGTGGTTGTTCCTACGCAGGATCTGGCTATCCAGTTCTATAAGATGATTGCGCAAATGCTCAAGGCCTCGCCGGTAGATGTAGACACTGTTGCCCAAGTGCTATACAGAGCTGATGCTGATGCGGAAGCAAAGCAGCAAAAGCTACTGCGTGACAAGCCATGTCCAAAAATCATCATAGGCACGCCCACGAGAATCTTGGACATTCTAGCAAACACCGACAATCGTCAAGATCTGCAGCTGAACTCGCTCTCGACGATAGTGCTGGACGAGGTCGACGAGCTCTTGTCTGGGAAGCAAGTACTGAAGACCAATTTGAAAAATACAAGCAAGTACAGTGGGAAGGTTACTCGAACTCCAACAGAGATCCTACTCGATCATATCATTCCCGTGCGAGACAAAAACATTGAAGAAAACAATGAATTTTTCATTCCACTGCGATTCATATTTGAGTCCTGTTTAGCGTCAGGGAATGCAAAAAGAATCGCCAACCAACACAACTGGCTGTCGAACAGGCCAATGTTGAAAGTCGGTCTTGACAGTCGGCCGAATGAGTTCAAACGACGGATTTCTGATAACGTCAGAAGCTATTTTGTTACTTATGACCAGACGATTGATTTATTGAGAAACACAAAGGTTGATCTCATTGAGCCAGACTTACTTCAAGATGCAGCGTTTCTGGAATCTGTAGAAGGTCTCAACGAACTGCGACGAAAGGAAATCATTAGAAAGTCTCTTGTGACTTCTGCGGCAGAGAAAGAAGATACTTTACGAAATTATGTGACTGGTTTGGTAAAGTTAATGAAGGAAACGGCCAGCTATAGCACCGGACCAAAGCTGGTTATTGTGCCAGATAGTTACTCTCTGCCCAATGTTGTCGATAAACTTCAAGAAATCGGTGGTATTAGAGCATCGGCGAGTAAGTATTCTGGCGTAGAAAATCCTCAAGTTTATGTTTACCGGGCTAGAGACTGTGTCGGATTAGATTTCCCAGGTCTACGAGACGTTTATATCTTGGGCTGGGATAGTTTATTGTCTTCAAAGCTTTACATATCTGTTGCAGGAAGATGTCGCCCACAAGAAGATGAAGATTCTAACGTTTTCGTACTGTCTCTTGCTAACGAAGAGAAAAAGGAGCATTCCTTTTTACTTGGTGTTTCCATTGCAAAAGTTGGATCTGCTCCAGAAGGTTATTTTCCTTAGAAGGGTTTTCTCAGGTTTTCCTTAGGTTCTCAGGTTATCCTTAGGTTCTCAGGTTATCCTTAGGTTCTCAGGTTATCCTTAGCTAAAGGTTATCCTTAGCTGAAGGTTATCCTTAGCTGAAGGCTTTCCTTAGCTGATTATCCTTAGCAGACTTTCTTCAAGGCTCTCCTCCAGGTTTCCTTAGCAAGACTTATATATTCAATTTCTAGGGTAAGGGTTGTGTTTGATATATATGATTTTTTCTCAATTCTTGTACGAAATCTACATCATCAAGATGGTCGACTCAAAACGAGATATAGTTACAGTTACCGAGGCGATAGTTGTGATACCTCAAGAAACGGCCAATGGAGATCTTTTGGATAGTGATTATATTCATTTGACTGCGGTATCAGACTTGGATCACGCTTTGAAATCTAGAAACTATGCACTGGAGACCCCAGGTATTCTGCTTCAGCCGAAACTCCAGCTACCTTCGTCGGTTCCCTTGTATGTATTGAATGTGAGGAAGAAGCAATACTAACATTGCCAGCAGGCTATCATCGTTTACATATGGGTTAATCTTTGGGCAATTGAGCGTCATTGTGGTGATGTGCCTTTTCATTAGATTCTTCATCTTTGCTGACCCTCCACCAGACAAACGCGATTATCAATCTCATGTTAGGCAACAGAGACAGGCAAAGTTGCTACCAGAAACAGATTCTACTCCGCAAGTTATTCTTGAAAAGACATATTACGACCTGGATCAGCATGTACCGGAATCTCTGGACTGGCTAACAGTTCTGTTAGCTCAAGGAGTTGGATATGCAAGAGACAAAGCTGCTCAGGACGATTGGCTATTGAAAGAGCTTGGAAAGCTGTTGAATAGCGACAAGATGCCAAATTTTCTCAGTGAAATCAAAGTAGTAGAGCTCGATACTGGTGAAGGGTTCCCAGTTTTCACGAATTGCCGGATCGTCAAGTGCAAAGACGAGCTGAACAATGATAGCATCAGTAGTAGCCCAGTGGATACACCGGTTCTTGGAACTGTCAGATCACAGGATTTTGCAAAGAAAGAGCACGAAGATGTTTTGGAGGCACTCATAGACGTCAGCTTCAAAGATCATATCACATTAGGGGTCGACACAAACCTTATACTAAATTTCCCGAGACCTAATTTTTCATATCTTCCAGTGAATCTAGCGGTTTCTATTGTCAAGTTCTCAGGTACGCTGAAGATCTCATTGCATTCCAGTAACGCTGGTAGTACAAGTGAAGCTGAGGAGACAGAGGCGAGCAATGAGTCTTCTGAATCTCGACAGTCACATATTTCAATATCATTTGCACCTAGTTACAAGCTCGAGTTCAATATCAAGTCTAGCATTGGGTCGGTATCTAAGCTTACGAACGTTCCAAAGATCTCGCAGTTAGTTCAATTTAGACTGAGGAAGGCGTTTGAAGAACGGTTTGTTTATCCAAATGAACAACGCGTTGTTTTACCGTCACTATTTCCAAAGAAGAAGGTAAATCTTTCAGAGACTGAAGTCACTTCACCTAGATTGCATCCAAGGTCATTTTCTTCGGTGAGCCAGCTTGCTTCAAACACGGTTTTGAATATGCCTTCACAAAGGAATATAGACGACGAGTCTGCTATAATATAGTTCAGAATATAGACGAAGAGTATAGTTCAGAATATAGTCAATGAATGCTAATTCAGAATATAGTCAATGCATGCTAATTCAGAATATAGTCAATGAATTCTATAATTCACAATGAATATAATTTATTTAGGTCTAATAATTGTCGGTAGTATATCTCAATTCTGCTGAACAATCTTAACATTATGTTGTTTTTGCCAATTCCTTAACTCTGTTTCAGTCTTTTTGAGATCAGACCTTAGAGTATCAATTACCTGAGTGAGTCCAGAAGAGTTTGTTTCCAGGGCAGGCTTAACCTCAGCTACGGTCTTTTCAATCAAGACACCGCCAACCATACGAAAGCATTTGCGGTCTTGAGGAGCATCTTTAAGGGTATCTAGAACTAATCTTTGGGTCGTAGTTAGTAAAAGTCAAGAGCCATTCGTGTAGCATACTTGTGTTCTTCAAGATCTGATTCCAGCTCTGCGATTTTCGTCATGAGCTGATTTAATGTAGATTTAAATGTATTGTATTGCTGTTGCAATTCTGTAGATTCAGTCAGAGCTTTGAACGAAATACAACTGGGCTTACATACCAGCATTGCGGGAAGAATTTTGAGGTTGAGCAGGTGTTGACATGATGATGATGGTGAGAAGTGGTGGGAGGTTTATAAAAAAGGTTTTTATATGAAATTTTCAGCGTGGGAATCTTCTTTTTCTAAATTTTGACTTGGCTATCAACGATGAGTTCCGCGAAGAGAGCAGGAGTTACACGGTATTTTGCTGGTAAAGTAGAGCATGAGTCCAGTTCAGAAGATGAAGAGAATGAGCTACAATCTGAAGAGGACGAGAATCCAGATCAGCCAGCAGAAGTCAAGCCAAAGATAACTATAAAGTCGATTGAAAGCAAGTCTAGACAAATAGAAGCTGAAGCTGTAAAGTCAATACAAAAGGTCGCTATTCCAATTATATCAAAAGAATCAATCAGTTCTTTTAATCAAGACAAGTCTGAAGAAGAAATCGAGAAAGTCTCTAAAGAAGTCGAGAAAGCCTCCAAAGAAATCGAGAAAGCCTCCAAAGAAATCGAGAAAGCCTCCAAAGAAGCCTCCAAAGAAGTCTCAAAAAAAGAATCTAGCTCTGAAGAATCTGAAGAATCTGAAGAATCTGAAGAATCTGAAGAATCTGAAGAATCTGAAGAATCTGATGGCCCTGTACTAGTTAAACCAACATTCATCTCAAAATCAAATAGAAAAGCTGAACCCTCTAAAATACAAATTCAAGACGCTGATAAAAAAAAACTGGACACATTGGCAAGAGCAGAATCAGCTATTCAACATCAGCTCTCGGTTGAAGCGTTACTCAATGATACTCCTGATCCAGAGGTTCTTAAAGTTGACGATACAGATGGCCTTGATCCAGACGCCGAATTGGCAGCATGGAAAGTTCGTGAACTCACTAGAGTCAAACGAGACCGTGAAAATATGATTGCAAGAGAACAGCAATTGGAAGAGCTGCAAGAGCTACGTGAATCAAAGACTGAAGCCGAACGAGAGGCTGACGCTAGGAAACGAAAGATTGAGCAGGACCGTAAAGCCCTTGAAGAAAAAGAATCAGAGAACAAACGATACTTGCAAAGCTATTATCACAGAGGTGCATTCTTTCAGGATGACGAGCTGGTGAAAAATAAAGACTTTAGTGCACCCGTTCAAGACGATTACAAGGACAAGAGTTCGGTACCGAGCGCATTGCAAGTGAGACGGTTCGATGAAATTGGTAAACAGGGAAGATCCAAGTACAAGAGTCTAAAAGATGAGGACACAAGCAGAGGTGGACTATGGAATGTTGGTGATAAAAAGGATGGTAGGTCTTGATGTCTAGCGATATATTGGCGATACTGCTTATTATTCAGTATATCTGCTTCTTATTCAGTATAGCTTTATTCCAGTGGATTCTAGTGAATTCAGTGTACAAACTTTGGACCGCGCGCAAACTGCTATAAACTACCAAACTTTATCTCTTCCATGATCAAAGCCAACTCCAGACAAAGAATCCGTCTCTCCAAAGTCTTTGATTGGCCTCTTGATACTGCAAACCAGCCCACCTTAAGCCAATTATTATTTCACGCCAGGCTCTGGTTGCCTACTCGAGTCGTCCACAGTATGAAGAGCACAGCTGACCTAGTGAGCCCATATTCTCTGTAGAAATATAAATACCTGCTCTGTTCATCTTTCTTCTTCACTAAACCTCCATCTCAAACCCATCAATTTACAATGCCTTGCTCCTGTGGTTCTTCCTGCTCTTGTGCTAGCGGTACCTGCTCCGGCTCCTGCGGTAGCGGAAGCAGCTCTTGTTGTGGAAGCAAATAATGTAGGTTCTCACTGTCCAAGCTCACCGTCCAAGCTTTCTAACTGTCAAAGTTGTCCAAGCTTCACTGTCAAAGCTGTCAAAGCTTCACTGTCAGCTACACTGTCAGCTACACTGTCAAAGCTCACTGTCCAAATAGCTACTACAAATAGTTTATACGCTGTAGACCAATACTCGGTTCCAGCTTGAAAATTAAAAGTCTTATTAGTTATACATCCCATATACATGGAGGCCCCATTTCATTGTAATCAGTTCTACTAACATAGGTTCCTTCCACAGAGCCTCCAAATATCTGCTTTGCAGCAATCTGAGCACCCAAGAAACTAGCCTCTTCCCATCCGTAATTCTTCCACTCGGGAAAGTAGTCTAAGGTCTTGGACGCTCTCACCTGGACAGGAACTTGGCCATGGCCTTGACCTCCTCGGCTATAAGATGGAGTCCCTAATCCTGTAGGTGTGTTATAGCCAGTATTGAACATTGACGGTAACTCTGAGCCAGCTGTTGGTCGAGATATAGAGTATCTCGATTGTAATGAAAACAGTATAAACTCTTTAAGACCTTTAATCGTAGATCCCCGTCCAGCAATTATGATATTATCCCAGCATTCTTGTCTGCCATTAACTTCGTGGAGATGCTTTAGTACTTCACCAACAGTAAAAGTGATCTTTTCTATAAGTTCTTCCGTGCCATGAAATCGCTCTTTTCCAACTTGAATTGACGTGCCACTCGAATCAATAAAAGTATTATATTCAATATCTTCATTGGCCTTCTCCTTGTCTCCAGCATTCTGATGTTTCTCCTTTTCTCTTTGAGCAAGAATTTCCCTGGTCCTACCACTTGTCACAATAGCGGCAACATCAACAACACCATCTTCCTCCGAGTTGCTAGTAGGCTTCATATCGTTGAGACCAAACCATGAGCTTTTTACAGCATCCTCGCTAAGGACCTCAAAGATATCTGATTTTTTCAGCTGCTCGATTTGGCTGGGCGTGAGATCAGGTAGACTCTTTTCGAGATACCTGTTGATTGAACTGCTACCAGCATTTAATGTTTGCTGAGACACAAGTATAGGAGTATACTCAATGACGGGGGTGATTTCTGTTTTATCCTTTCCAATATCAATCACCAAAGCATCTTGGACACCATACGCAAAGGTGGCTGCCAGAGCGGTAGGCAAAATTGAGAACGCTGGAATCTTCAAGCTCTCAAATACATACTGTGTAATATTTTCGATTTGGAGTCGCGACCAAGGCTCGCTTGTGAGTAATAACAGGGCAGTCAGTGGAGGAGGATTGACCTTTGGGAGATTATACGTGACGGTTTTGTGAATGAGTTTACTATACTTGAAGTTAGCATCAGAGTAATGAAACACAGAACGAAATCACGTACATCAGATAACACAATGCGGGCAGGTTAACAATTTTACCTTCTTTGATGGGATATATCGCATCTTCATCTTTGCCTTTGGATGAGAAATACTGTTTACCAGGGTGGTCTGGATGTTTATAAACACGCGTTGGAAGCTGGATTCCAGCAGGAGCAATAGTTTCGGAGATTCCAAATTGTGCGAGCGTCGTCTCTGACCCGGGCGAAATTACCTTAAAAGCATGTTAATCACTCGTCCAATTGCTAATAACAGCCAACTTACTAGAATATGATCGTCTCTGAAAATGGGCATGGTGATATGTGAGGGAAGGTGAAAGTCATGAAAAATAACTTTTTTTTCGCGTATTTTAATTTTCAGGGTTAGGTTATTCCCTACTTGTACTTGTGAAATGAATAAAGAATATTTTTGAAAACGTTTTTGACTATATAAAATTCTACGAGTTAAGCTGTTTCTGTACCCATATTTTCTTCATCTTCAATCTTAGTTTCTTTGTCGTTTTCCTCTTCTTCATTCTGTGCTGCTTTTGTTTGTCTAGGAATTATATTAATGACGCTGTAGGTTTTGAAAGCGACCTGAATTCTTGCAACTATCTGTGCACCTAGAGACAAGAACCAGTATAAGTTACCAATGATGGTCTTTCGGCAAACAAAATAGACACAAACTGAAAAGATGCAAGCAAAGAAGGCCGTTATGTTGTACCAGGTGTAAACCGAAATGCACTTTTCCCAGCATCTTGCACGATGTTCGGTCTTTGTGAAGTGACGATATGAATTGGATGCAAACATTGTAACTCCAAACATGAAATCAATAGCAAGAACGATCACATTCATCAGCCAGGCCATTCCTATGAAATGGTTTAGAGGGTCGTCCAAACAGAACCATTCTTCACAAGGAGTAAGAGTATTCATTTTTCAAGCAGTTGTAAGTTGACGAGATGATTGATTTTGCAAAAAAATCACAAGTATTTCATGGTATATTTATAACCAATCTCTATATTCTATAAGTTTCCGAGTTTTTAAGCCTTGTTCTTAGTCGTGTTTAAGTCTTGTCCTTAGTCGTTTTTGTACCGGGCTCGATGGTATTTCAAAAGTATTTCTCTTGTTATTTTTGGTACTTTTGTTTTTAACATTGATTTTAGAATCGTTTTTAACATCGTTTTTAACATTCTTAGAATCGTTTTTAACATTGATTTTAGTATCGTTTTTGTTAATGCCGTTTTTAATATCGTTTTTGTTGATATTTTTGTGTTTTTTGTCAATATCGTTTTTAACAATGGTCTTCAAAGATTCTATCGAAATATTTTCTTTGTTAGATTCCACCTTCATGCTTTTGTTGATTCCATTTTCCAAATCTCTCAAGTCAGCAGTAAATAGCACGGAATGAGCCCAGCCAGCATAATCCCCCCAAGTTGTGCGAAAAAAGTCGCCGACTTCTTCATAAGCAGTCTTTGTCAAAGACTTGTATTTACGTCCAAAATTGTAATCCCTTTGAGCAATCTGCCAAACATGAGTGTCAACGGGCACACAATCATGTTTATCAAGGCTCATCAAGCAAACGCAGTCCGCTACCTTGGGCCCTACTCCCACATATTTTAGCAAAGCAGTATGTGCTTCCTTATATGGAACATCCCGTAGCTGAGTTAAAGAAGCGAGACCCTCTGGATGCTCTGAAATCATCTTGGCCGTCTTTTGAATGTATTTGGCTCTATAGCCAAAGCCCAGTTCGCGCAGCTTTGTTTCCACAACGGGATCTGCCAGTTGAGAAGGACTAGGGAAATCGTGATACTTGACACCTTCACTGGTCGCAATAAAATCACCAAAATGCAGGCACAGATTCTCTGCCATTTGAGAGATTCGTTTGATATTGTTGTTGGTGCTGCATATGAAGCTACACAGATTTTCCCACGGATCCTGTCGCAGAATCCGAATGCCATGGAGGTCGCTACTGGCAACCTTTTGAAAATGAGAGTCGGAGCTAGACCATTTCATATACAAGTCGGTGAGCTTGACGTCTAAGTTAAAGTAGTCGGTAATGAGGTCCAGTGTCGGAGTAGAATCCGTTTTCCTTTCGGGGTGGATGGACGAATAGTAGAGATTCTTGTCGTCTTGTTTAAGCAGAATCACACGTCCTTTATAGCCAATAGACCTAGATGCTGTTAGTGGACGCGTTTCGTCAAAGATTGTTTCAACTATACCAAACTTCGTTGATTTGTTTCCATCTAAACGACTGGCCGCATCTCAAAACCTTTGAGATTTGTAGCTCCTATGGACAAACGTTAGCACCGTTCTTTACTATGTAGCATTGCTTTACCTTTTGGCTTAATGCCAGCTTTTTCCACTCCATTTCAGCTGAATATTAAGAGAATAAGTCCAAAATGTCTTGAAATTATACGCGAAAAACAATTTTTTGAGTTGTCTCCTGTAAACTCCTACACCATTCATCCCATCAACAACTGCCCACTATCGAGGCCTACGAGACGGGACGACGACGAACTAATTACGTTGGCTGGCTATCATTACCTTCTACAACTCTCCAAGCTCTCCAATTCTCAGTTCACCAGAATCTCCGGCCACTCCGTCATACTACACCATACTTTTGAAGCTGGGACATTACGAAAATTCTTTTGCCAGTCGCGTTTTGTCGCGTATTCTGCGGCAAGCAGAATGGTGAACACTCAAATCTCAGAAGAGTTTAACTTTGATGAGTGGTCAGATCTTGATGGCAAGCCAGAGAGCAGGTCAGAGATCAAACTAGAAAGCAAGCTAGAAAGCAAGACATGTACCGACATGCTGGCCGGCTTGGACAGTCAAGATTTGGCCTTTACGTCTGATTTTGATATTAAACCTGAAACTGCAAGAAAAGCTTTGGCAAGCTCTCCTCCTGTAGCTGCTATATCTGAGCGAGAACTCGAAGAGCTGGTTAATGATCCTGAATGGGGCTTCACGGTGGACTCGAAAGCACCTACGCCACCCACGCTTTCCTCAAAGTTGAAAGTAGAAGACTCGTTCAGTGATTTCTCTATACCTGATGATATCTTGCTTGAATCATTCAAGTCGCCGCGAAGAAGCCAATCCAAGACCCCTTGGCCAGCTTCTACGCCCAAACATTCAGTTTCTACGCCCAAACATCCAGCTTCTGCTCTTAGCTGGTCTCTGTCACCTGAATGGCACAGAACTGAGACGCTCAACTCTCGAGCGAATAATCTAACAAAGCCAGCTAGTCCCGATGAATCAAAATCCAGTCCCGATGAATCAAAAGCCAGCCCCGGTGAATCAAAAGCAAGCCCCGGTAAACCACCTCAAGCCAGCCCCGAGGAATCAAAAGCCAGCCCCGGTAACAGGTCCGCTGATAGTAAAGCACAATCAAAGTTCATCTCACCGCTACAAGGTATCTCGGAATCAAACATCACTAAAGATTGTAAAGCCATCCCAGACAAGAGTGCAAAAGAAAATGTTGCTACTAAAATACCCTCTTGCAAAGGCGACAAAACTCTTAAAAATGAACCTCTTCAGCAAACTGTCCTTGTGAAGCCTGCTAGACAATCAAAACTAACAACATTTATATCCCCAGTTATCCATAAAGCCCATGCATCAACATTAGCAGCAGACATTGAAATAAAGGAAAAGTCAACTAAAGTTAAAGGGCAGCTTGCACCTATTTTTTTGAGCGAAGAGCAACGAAAGATTCTCAGTCTGGTCGTTGACGAAGGAAGAAACATATTTTTCACGGGAGCTGCAGGAACAGGAAAATCAGTATTACTTAGAAGAATCATCACTGAGCTGAGGAAAAAGTACAAGTCAAGTTTGCATCCTCCAGTTGCAGTCACAGCGTCTACTGGGCTTGCAGCTTGCAATATCGGCGGAATGACTTTACACTCCTTTGGCGGGATTGGACTCGGAGAAGAGCCTGTGGACAAGCTTGTTGATAAAATCAAAAGGAACAGAAAAGCCAACAAAAGATGGAAACAAACAAAGGTGCTAATCATTGATGAAATATCCATGATTGATGGAGAACTCTTTGACAAACTGGAAAAAATCGCAAAAATAATCAAGAGAAACGAATTGCCATTTGGTGGTATCCAGATTGTGGTAACTGGCGACTTTTATCAATTACCTCCAGTTTTCAAAGCATCTACAGTTCCTGTCGAATTTGTAAATAATAAGGGAGGATTCAAGCTGGAGCAAGAGCCTGAACTAGAAGGAAAATTCGCTTTTGAAGCAAACTCTTGGAATACAGTTGTTGAAACCACAGTTGAGTTAAAGCAGGTATTCAGACAGAAAGACGACAAGTTCTCATCAATGCTAAATTCCATCCGTGGAGGCACTGTCACAGATGAAATTGAGATTGAATTTAGAAAGCTGGCCCGGCCTGTCAAAGTCCCGGGAGATGTCACTGCTACTGAATTGTTTCCTCTACGTCAGGATGTAGACCATGCAAATGGAATGCAAATGAGAAAACTGCCGGGCCAACTTGTTGAATATACTGCACAAGACACCTATAATACAGACTGGGCTAGAGAATGTGGGAAACTGGATTTGTTAATGTGTCCCAAGAAGCTACATGTTAAGAAAGGAGCCCAAGTGATGCTGGTCAAGAATTTGGACGAGAATTTGGTAAATGGATCTTTGGGGAAGATTGTAGGATTTATGAGCGAAAGTAGTTTTGAGCTGGTGAAAGAGCTACCTGAAGACCTGGCTGAAAAGGTGATTAAAGGAGAACAAACAGTGGAAGATGCAGTAATGGGATATATCGAAGGCTCTGGGAAGAAGGCCAGGCTTGAAGATCCGTATGGCGATGTTGATGAGTTAATTGAAGTTGAACTAGAACGTCAACGAGATAATCCAACAAGCATGGACCAAGACCAAAACGAAGTTTCTCCCTCATTAGTAGAGGTCAAGGTCACTAAAAGAGATGTTTCCAAGTCAAGAACCAAAGACTCCAACCACCCAGTTTATCAGGAAGAAGACGAGGCTGAAGATGCATTTGGACTTAACCAAGTCGATGCAGACACTATGGAGTCAGACCCTTATCATATAAACTGGAAGCGAAAGAAAGAACTAATCAACATGATGAACAACAATACGGCCAACGTCGGACGAAAATGGCCTTATGTTCGGTTTACGTTGATGGATGGGACAACCCGAGACCTTCTTGTTCAACCTGAGTCTTGGACGTTGGAAGATGGAGAAGGGCGAGTAGAAGCAACGAGAAGTCAGGTACCACTTATGCTGGCCTGGGCAATATCTATTCACAAGTCCCAGGGTCAGACCATGGAATGGGTGCGTGTTGATTTGGCACGAGTGTTTGAAGCAGGTCAGTCATACGTCGCGCTTTCAAGAGCGGTGCGAATGGAGGGTCTTCAAGTCTTGGGATTTTCAAGAGATAAAATTCGGGTTCATCCAAAGGTGATAAACTTCTATAAGCATCTGTTGAGTGCACTGGATGTGCCTGAAAAGAAAGCATCCGAGGCGAAACGAAAAGGAAGGAGCCGTAAAAAGACTGAATACGAAGAATGGAATGATGACGAGGAGTACATTGAGCCTTCAGTTACAAAACGTAAATCTGGAGGGAAGAGGAAACGTGGGGGAACTAAGGATGCAGTTGAAGATACTCATCATCAAGTTAGAGGAAACCGTCAACTATATGGATAGAGCGTCTGTTCCGTATGTTGACACTTGTAAATAGGCTTGTTTATTTATTGAAACACGATATAATATTTTTTTTTATGCTTCACTAACAAAATAATATAAAACCAAAGCTAAAGATATTAACAGACAAAAAAAACGATATTCGAGATTCAGTTTCGGGGTTCCAGAATATAATTTAAAAAAATGCAATTTGAATCAACTTTCTCTACACAAGAAAGAATGCTATGTCATGTCATAAGAAAAATAAATAAAATAAAACAGTTAAACCCAATATAGGGATCCAGGTAAAACGATAGATAAGTTCAACCTTCTAAACTTCAGAAGAGAACAGTTTGCACTGAGGAAGATTTGGAATACCAGTGCCTAATCTTCTTCGGGCTGTTGACTGAGTAGGAGTAAAGGTAAAGCCTTCATCCTCCTCGCTTTCACTGCTGCTACTACTGGGGTTGATGATGGTTTTGGTTTTGCTTCTGCTGATGGGTTCAATCAAGGGAAAGCTGAAATTTGTATGCATAGACTTTGATCTGATTGCTGGAGCAGGGCTAGTTTTGTCAACACCGAGCACAATTGTTTTTGAGCGTCCTGCTTTCATTGTGTGTCTAAACTTGTCCATTTCGCGTTCACAGGCAGCAGCGTCGTCATTCATTGCAACGTACTTTTGGGGGAAACAGCGGGTATTGTAAGTTTTGAAGAAGTGAGAGTACCCTCCGTCCAGAATGGCAATGTCAGGATAGTTCAGGAGAGGATATCTGTTCATGTTGAGCTGGCGGTCGAGTTGACGAAGATGCATGGCCATCAGAGGGCCTCTATGAGCTGAGTATTCGCAGTGGAATATGAGTAGTGTTTTGGTGTCAGACTGGAGGGAGTTTGTAATGAGAACTTCTTCTAAACGTTCCTTAGAGTTTATGTTGATGGCACCGTCAATGTGTCCTCCCTCATATTCATACTCGAAGCGACAGTCAATGACCATGTGGCGGTCATAGAGATCAGAGTGTTTACCGTCCAGAATATCGCAGAGAGTTGCACGGGTGATACGCCGTAGGGTGTCTTGGTCGACTGTGAAGGAGCTGATGGGACAGTCTTTTTTGGAGAGAATGGACTGCTGGGTGTTGGAGGTAGGAGAAGGGGGAGAAGCCATGTCGACTTCTTTTTTCAAGACGTCTTTAGGGCGTTGGAACATGGAGTGAGTGCGTCTTACTTTGTTGTAGCGGCCAGGCGAAGGAGCAGAGTCCCAGGAAGATCGAGAGGACACATTTTGCTGTGGTTGGGTGAAGGAGAGATGAGGTTTGTTTTTGAACAAGGTGGATGAAGATGATAGAGATTTCAAACGGTAGCGGAACTTTTGTTTCACTGGAATTTCGTTTGAGACGGAGAAGAAGGAGTCGATAGAGGTGGAGGATGCAGTAGACAGTAGAGACTTCAAGGCAGGGACTGGTTCATCCAGATCAGAGAACAATGAGTTTGTGGAGTCACTTTCTTCAGAGTCTGACTTTTTGTCAAAATAAGAAGGTTTGTGTTTTAAGGGGAATTCATCTTCAGGGAGAGTAACAGGAGTAGCAGAAGATTCAGATTCAGAGTTTTCAGATTCAGATTCAGAAATTTTAGAGTCAGATCGCGTACTTTGATATTCAGAATCTTTCAGCTTTTGGGATTCTTTAAGTTTTTGAGATTCATTAAGGCTTTGGGATTCTCGTCTTCCAAGTTTTCCAAGTTTTCCAAGTCTCCCAGATCTCTCAGGACCTTCAGGCTCGCTGTTCACATCAATGATATAAAGCTTGTTTGTAGCCTTCAACAGCTTGGGCCTGCTAGCACTGGTGAAAGAAAACTTGTGTTTAACAGGGGGACTCTGTTGAAACAAAAAGGATTGAATCTTATCCGATATCAAAGGAGAGTTATTACTACCTAGTATTGGAGAAGCTGTCATTATATTGATCTGGAGTACAGTTAGCATTTGAGATGGAGCATCAACCGTTCTGACCGATTGAATATATATCAAGACCGGTACAGGCACCAGAAGAACTTGTTGATGATATGATGAAGCAGTTTCATACCTAAATTAGAGAGACACAGTTGTTTGTGTATCAAGAATGGGACCAAACAGACGGTTTATAAAGGAAGACAGGAAAAAGAAAGCAGTAGAATAACAAAAATAATTGTAATTTGAGTGTGATACACAGACAGGTAAACAGCTTTGACGTTGACAACAGAGCGTCTCAAATCCCATTCATATTCAATGTTTGTCATATCGCCGAGTTGGACTGGCGTCAGAGTCTATTGTTGTCGTTGGTATCAAAGTAGTCGTGATTTGAAGGAGTTAACATATGAGAGTAGAGCTGTCAAGAGCTGTTAAGAGCTGTCAAGAGCTGTTGGAGCTGTCAAAGTTGTCAAGAGCTGTCAAGAGCAAGAGCTACTGCTATTGCTAGTCTTTATGGGGAAGGGACCGGTTTATGTGGAGTAGGTTTTCTACTGGATTTGTTAGCGATTTTGAATCTTAAACTTTATTTGTATATACCAGATTATAGTTTCTGGGATAAAACATTCTAGAATGCAAGACAAAGGGTATGAGCAGGGTCGCAAAGATGTAGGGGGAAACTATGTTGTAGGATGAAATATTTAGAGTCTGAAGTTTAATTTTTTAGAAGTAGAGGAAATCTCCTGGTGGCGCAGTTGGCTAACGCGCGAGACTGTAATGTTTGGTTGTAATCTTGAGATCGGGTGTTCGATTCACCCCTAGGAGATTTTTTTTTTCATTATAATTTATTCTCTATTCTCTATTAACTATTTTTTATTTTCATTTATTCTCTATTATCATTTATCCTCTATTATCATCTATTAACTATTATTCTCTATCTTCAAAACTTCCCCTTCAAAACGTTCTTAATCATGCTCTGAGCAGTGAAATAAATTTGACGATACAAATTAGGAACATCGGTAGTGGAAAAGACGGAGTCAGCAAAACCAAAAATGAGCATGGTAGGAATGTATCCTTGGGCAAGCTCAAGAGCATAACCACCGTTTTCTTCAGGCAAACTATACTGCTTAGCCATACCGTAGGGAAGGTGGTGCATATCACCAGGCTTGTATGAACTAGCTACGGTTTGATTGTAGAAGGCAGCGCGCTGTTCGCCATACAAAATGGTGAAGTAGTCGTCAGCAAGATGATGTCCAGTGTGGCCCTCGGTGCCAGTAGCAGAGCCAAAGATGATGAGATATTCAAAGAAGGAAGCGTGGAGAATGATAAAGTTTCCCATGGCACCACCGGCGTTTGAAAACATCCAGCGGTCAGAGGAGTAGTCTTCGATATAGTCACCGTAGGTATCACGGAGTTTTGAGTGCAGGCTCACAAAGATTTCATTGGGGTCTGAAGGATTTGGGTTTTCGGCAATGGCTTGTTTAGAGAGTTCTCTGAGAACCTTATGGTCGAAGATGAAGAATTTGGGGAGGAATGTGTCTTTAACGTAGGACAGCAGTGGAAACAAAAAGTAGAGTAGTGGAAGGATTGCAAGAGTAGATAGTTTCATGATGGAGGATGGTGGAGGAGTATGGACGTGAGAAGGAAGAAAGGGAAAAGGTTGAGTCTTGATATTGTTTTTCATCTTCGGTAATTTTTCACCCTAACCCATAAAATATGCTACATGTTGTATGTTTTATTGTTCCATGTTTTATCTTCCATGTTACATGTTCCATTCTCCATGTTACATGTTCTATCCCATGTTCCATCCCCATGTTACATCCCATGTTCCATCCCATGTTACATCCCATGTTCTTTCCCCATCTCCACATTTCGCGCCTCAATTAAACTTCGCGTTTTTAAACGCGTTAACCTTCGCGTCGCTCGTCAAATATTTCCTATTTAATAGTACCATACCCCAACCCCTAAAGTTTACCAGCTTTTTCACTCAAGACCGGAACGACCATCAAATAAACCTGTGTAACATGGGGATCGTCACGTCCAAACGAAACAAAAAATTTTCTACACTACCCATCTCACTCACCGTCTTCCCTAACTCATCCTACACCTTCGCTTCTTGTAGTTCTTCAGTCATACCAGTTTAATGGACCAGCCAATCCCAAGCTCGCCTTCGCCCGCAACCAAATCCCCATGTATTAACTGCACAAACACAAATAAGCCCTGCGTACTGACTTCGACCTCGCCAAACTCTCCACCGTCCTGCCAAAGCTGTCGAGACTCCGGCGCTTCTTGCATCTTCCCACCCGACGTCCCGCCAGCTGGCACCGGCGGTGCTTCCCGCAAGCGCAGGAAAATCATCCACCAGCATCCCAAGTCGCTCAACGTCCCGCCACTACAGGCTCTCCAGGCCCCAGCCAACTATGTAGAAGACTCTGCTCCTCCGTTCCTCCCCCAGGGCTACGACACTGTGGCCTATCTCGGCTTCTCTGGCGACTTTGACCCCCATCTGATGCAGTACTATAAGTTCAACGAAAACCACGTTGCCTCCTTCTTCAAGTGCTCCGCCAGACAAGTCCACGACGACCCGTCGTTCCCGGTTCAGTTCCTCGCCTTCACCGACAACCGCGGCAAGGCGGTCAAGGACGAAATCGCAGCCCAGCGGCGACGCCTCAAAGAGCTCACCAGAGGCACCGAAGACCGTCTCTTGAGACTCTTCTTCAAGCTCGTCTACCCCACATATCCTATCGTCGACAGAAAAAAGTTCTATGCAGAGTACTCAAAGGGCAGCCAGAACATTGACATTTGTCTCTACTCCGGCCTGCTCGCCATCAGCGTCATCTGGAACAAGTACGACGAAGAGCTCTGCGTCAAGGACCTGCCCCGGCAGCTCTACGACAAGCTCTTTGACGAGTGTGCCATTGCAGTCGAGCGAAGTCTCAAACATCCCACGCTGGGAACAGTCCAGGGCCTGTTGCTGCTCGCTCAAAAGCATATCATTCAAAGCGACAACTCGGCGCTGTTCTCTGCAAACCTGCTCATGGCGAAGCTCGTCTCAGTCTCTCACACGCTCGGGCTCCATCTCGACTGCGGCAACTGGTCTATCAGTGCTTCTGAGAAGCGCTTGCGGAAGCGCATATGGGCTACCGTCTATCTCGTCGAAAAATGGTGCAGTGCAAATCTCGGAACCCCGTCTATCTTGTCCATGGACAACTCGACCTGGGACGAATATACCGAAGACGACCCCAGCTCCTCGCTCTTTGTGCACTTTGGCAAGTTGACTCGCATACTAGACGGCATCCTCAAAGATCTCTACTCAGTGAGAAACTACGCTGACCGATATAAAACGCCTGATGAGACAATAGCCAAGGTAGACCGATACTTTGTGAAACTGCAGTACTGGAGAGAAGAACTGCCGCCAGAGCTCCAGGAAATGGGTTGTGTCAATGATGAAAACGACGTCAAGAAAAACGGCATTCTGCACTTGGCTGAGCTCACTGTAGCAGTGCTATTGCACAGAATCAAATTGCATCCAAGCTGTACTAATTTGCTTGACCGTCAAACTCTCTTGAAGTATAGGGCCCAGGCTAGCACCATCATCAGACGGCTGATCAAATACACTTCAGAAATCGATAACTCCCATTTAAAGTCGTTTTGGCATTCTATGGTACGGCTGAACTTTTCTACTTTGCTGAGTTTTGTTATTTTTCATCATATAACGTCGACGTCGAAGAAGGAGTTTGAGGAGACGAAGCAGGTGCTGAACAAATGGAGTCGGACGCTGCAAGGTTTGTCGAAGAGTTGGGCGGGAGGCACTGGGTTAGCGGTTGAGCGTGCGAGCACTGTATTTTTATCTGGTGATACGTCGACTGCGTTTAGAGATTTGGAGGGTTCTGAGCTGGAGCGATATACAAAGGATACGGATAGGCTTAATGAGGAGCGGGAGGCTGCTGAGACTGTGCAGCTTTCTTTGGCAATTGGTAAGGAAGAAATACATGAAGGTTCTGGGGATTCACAATTTGGAGGGGGGCCTTTAGGGCCTTCAGGGCCTCCAGGGCATCCAGTAGGGCATCCTGGGCTGCCGGGACCTCCAGTTGGGCAGTCTGCTTTAGTAGGGCACTCTCAAGGACATCAAGGACACCCAGGACACCCAGGACACCCAGGACACCCAGGACACCCAGGACACCCAGAACACCCAGAACACTCAGAACATCCTGACCACCCTGAACACTCAGAACACCCTGACCACCCTGAACACCCTGAACACCCTGAACACCCTGAACACCCTGAACACCCTGAGGAACAATTAGAAGGCGAATTTCAATCAAATGAAGACAATATCTTTTCGGGTGATATTTATAATGACTTTACGGAATACTATGCCATGAACTTTGGACCTGATCATACATGGTCAAATAATTACTACTTTTCACAGTAATAAAGCAATAAATTTCAAGCTTTGTGCTATTTTCTTTGTTCTCAATCCAAAATCTTTTTTATCACTGATCCCCAATACATATCTGAGGATTGCGAGGCAAGAGGTTTAATGACGATATCATAAGGAAACGGGGCCGTGTCCATGGTAGTTATTGCTGGCATAGAAGAAGAGCCTGCTTTTTGGATTATATCTGCCATAGCGGTCTGGACGTCCTTTGCCACTGAATTGAGAGGGCTTTGTAGCTGGGGTTGAGATGGCGCTAGAAATACGAGTTCCCATAATTCCCAGCAGTTTTCATGTTCTGCAGAACGAAACCACGTCCTTTGAACAGTATCTTTGGCATGTAGGAACTTTACTTGGATCACGATACCGTCGCCCATTTTCGAATCTGTTGCAGAAGCAGTGCTTGTTCCAGTCCCCACTCCAGATCCAGAAGGTCGAGCTGCTTTGTTTGCGGTGGTATCTGTATTGGGAGCGGTAGTAGCAGTACCATCGGAGGCAATATGGGATTCTACAATGTTTAGCTTTTGGTCAACCAGAGTGGCGATTTCAGCGGTCTGAGGATACGTCAGTCTGCCCTGGAAGGCGTCCACGCGAGTTGCAGGAGACGGGCCCAAGAATCGGTGAAACAGGATAGTGGAGAGTAGAGCCTTGATGGAATCTGCGAGGTATTGGGGTGGGATTGTGAATTTGTAGTTGTGAGTGGGCATTATAGTCAAGGAGAACTGTTGATGCGGTGAAGGTGAGTTGGGAGGAATATAAATACTAATGCAATAACCATTCAGCTATAAATGATGATAAATGAATGATAAAATCTATGGAGGCCATAATAGCCAAAATGCAATGGAAAACTCTTGAGTGCAATGGATTCTCAAGAAAGAGTGCAATGAACTCTTAAATGCAATGGAAAACAATGAAAAGGATCATGAGTAGAGCAAACTAATCACAAACACAATAAGACCAACGGTAAATAAAACTATACCAAGTCCTAGACAGCAGTTAACAGCAGTTTTGTTCAAGCGGAATCGACTTCGTAGCCTACAGAACGTTCTCCTTCGCCTGTGTCTGGCAGAATCAATGAGAGGTTCGCTCATATATTTAAGTTCGTACGATCCATCATTGCGTCGAGACCCGTTGAAGAAGCCAGTGAACTTGTCCCATAACAAGCCGCGGTCTTCTTCGTCTATATCGTCTTCATCGTCGAGTTCACTAAAATCACTGTCAAACCCATCAGAATCGCCGGGACTGTATGGCCTTGAAAAGGAATTTAAAAGAAAACGCTGTTGTAATATCTTCAATACCGATACCAGTCGGTCCACCATTTGAATGGTTTCCAGTAAGTAGTTCATATCTTGTCTTCTAAATACCATTTCGGCGATGATCTCCTGAGGAGGTTGAGACGAGCCCTTTGGCAGTGCGATACTGCAGCTTTCGCTGTTGAGAAAGGAGAGACTCTCCGATATAGAGATGTTTGGGTTCATGATGTTGTACTGCCGCGAGATATACTCTCTGTACTCTTTACAGATATCGCGAGAGTCGTTTCGCAACTGGCTGAGGGTTCGGAGCATATGGACAATGATGTGGTTGAACTCAGCAGCGCAGGCCTGGCGGTCCTGATCTGGGGAGATTTGGACGATTTGTTTGTCCAGCGAGATGAGTTCTTTGTGGGAAGCGACGATGTAGTTTTGGATTGATAGACGCAATTGACGGATCTCTTCGAGGGCTGCTGGGTTGTTGAAGAGCGAGTAGTTCTTTGAGTGTATGTCTGAGCAGAGACGCTGGGCGTGGACTCTTTTGCAGGTGACTTTAATGATTGAATCTTCTAGGAGATGTTTGTATGAGTAGATGGAATCAAAGAGCGGGCTGGCAGGCGGTCGCTTTTCATAAGGGGGGTTCTTTCTCATGGTGGTAGTACTAATGGTGGTAGTACTAATGACAGGACGGAACAGGACAGGACAGGACGGGACGGGACAGGGCGGGACAGTACAGGACGGGACGGAACAGACCAGACCAGAACAGACCAGAACGGAAGCAAAAGCAGTATCAGTATTAATGGTAACAGTTGATATAGAGGGAGGTTGAAAAAAAAAAAAAAAAAAAAAAAAAAAAAAAAAAAAAAAAAAAAAGTGTGACCTGACGGAGAAAATGGAAACCTTTCCACTGTTGTCCCGTTCATTTGGATCCATAAAACAAACCTCCAACTCACAATGAAGTCCCTTCCATTGTCCAGCGACTGATCTTGCTTCTGATCTTGTTCTGCTTCTGCTTCTGCTCTTTTTTGGCACCAAATCATGAATCTACAGATATCACCATCGCAAATCGAAAACGTCCCCGAAGAGGCCCTGTCTCTGTTCCAAATGAGACGTCCATCGCACTCTCTACACCGTGGCGGCGGCTCGCTGGCTAACTCAAGACACTGCTCCATCCCAAGAGACGATCGTGACTACCGAGAAGACTTCAAGTTCATGGAAAACGATCTTGGTGAAGACCACTCTATCGCCTCGTCCATCATTCGGATCGCCAACTACGAAAACGCACCGTCAGCCCTCTCAATGGACATGGAAATGCCTTCAAATATAGCCCATTCAACCATCCCGCAGCAGCAGCTATCGCAGCCTTCCAGCTGGATTGGAGGCTTCAATCCAGGCACCTGTGTCCCGCGAACCACCAAGATACCCAACCTGGACGTCGAACGAAACCTCCGGTCTTTCATGATTGTTCCGCCTGTTAATGCTCTTGTCGAGTTCACAAAGAGTCTCACAATCGAGGAAGAGTCGGAGCCTCCTAGCTCGCACTACTCGCCAAAGCTCAGCTACACCTTCCCGCGCGACACTAAGGCCTGTTTGAAAGAGCATCACGACGAGTCGCTCTTGCGTCCCAAGTCGGCCGGTGTCTCCACGGCCCCCAAAACCGTCAGCCAGATCTACACCTCCATCTCGGACCCGGCGAAAGCTCAGCACAAGTTCTGGCGCCGCGACACCTTTCGCATCAAGCGTTCTTCTTTCACCCCGTCGCCAAACCTCCATCGTAGTCTTACTCGCTATGTTAAGCAAATCTTTAGTATCCATCCTTCAGAAGCTAAGCGTCGTCAGTCAATCTTTAGAAACCATCGACTTTTTAAGCATTCTTCTCCTTTAGCTTCTCCAACTTCAAGTGAGCTTCTTTCATGATTATAGTTTTCTTGTTCTGTTGTTCTGTCTAGTTTTGTTCTGTTATTCTGCTGTTCTATTCTGCTGGTCTGTCTAGTTCTACAGTTTCCTCCAGCTCTGTTCTGCAGTTCCCTCCAGCTCCCCAGCTCTCTTCAGCTCTTTTTGATCCACGTCCAGCTCTTCGTTCTCCACGTCCAACTCTTTTGTGTCCAGCCTTATCCAACCTTGATCTATATCCAACCTTGATTTGGTCTTGTCAAAATCTTGTGCCCGTTACACAACTCTCAATGCCTATAACGCTTTTGATGTCCTTTATGCCCGATACCCGATGTCCTTTATTCCCGATGCCCGATTCCCAATACCAAACTCCCAATTCACAATACCCGACGTCCTTTATGCCCAACACCCGATATCCTTTATGCCCAATACCCGATGTCCCGTCCCGCCCACGTAGAATTGACACGTACTATGTGCTTATGTAATCACCTGCGGTCTATATCAAAATTCATGATTTCTTTCTACTTTCCTTTGTAACTTCTCCATACCAGACCATCATGTTTTCCCGTTCAAATCAACAACAGCCTCCTCCTCCGTCGCACGGTAGACCTCCTCCTTCGCACGGTAGGCCTCCTGTTGGAGCAGGCGGGCCTGGATACCGGTCTGCGGTTCTTCGAGTCCAAAACGCCCCTGATTCGTCCTATGTGCTGGGAAACGTCGTTGCTCTGCCCGCGACCCAGTTCAAGGATGGTCAGTATGTTATCGTCAATGATCAATTTGTTTTCACTGCTAGGTAAGTTGAAGCTGCTGTTTTGGTGCCATACGATGCTGACCTGCTAGAACTACTGATCGTGCTGAGCCCGACATCATTGGGGCCGGTGGCTCGCAAAGAGAATGGGGTCAATGGTCCTTGAACGAGCAAGTCACCGTCGCACCATTCGACATCTTTGCTTCTGGCAATGGCAGAGTGTATCTTGGAGCAATCAGTGCGGAAATTGACTTCTTTGCTCGCGCCCGTGCTACCCCAGATCCCTACAAACAAGAGGACCTTGCCAAACGATTTTTCTCGCTCTACCAGAACCAGATTCTTTCTCCAGGACAAAAGATCACAATGGAATACAAGGGCTCAAATTTCAAAATAACAATCATTGGAACCCAAGTCGTTGATCTTGGAACTCAAGAAAAGGCCTCGGGCCCGACTCAGCCAAACGCTCGCGGCATCCTCGTCCCCCAAACGGAAATCAACTTCTCAAAGCCCAACGGAGGCTTGATCAACCTCAAGGCTGACGGTAACAAGCCCAGAGCTAACGCTATTCTCGCGCCAAATTTCAAGTTTGAGGACATGGGTATTGGTGGTTTGGACGACCAGTTCAGTACCATTTTCAGAAGATCTTTTGCTTCGCGTATTTATCCACCAAGAGAAATTGAGCGATTGGGCATCACGCACGTCAAAGGTATGTTGCTCTACGGACCCCCAGGTACTGGTAAAACCCTTATTGCAAGACAGATTGGCAAGATGCTGAATGCTGTGGAGCCAAAGATTGTCAATGGTCCTGAAATGCTCAACAAGTACGTCGGTGGAAGTGAAGAAAACATCAGAAAGCTTTTCAAAGATGCTGAGGCTGAGTATAAGGAAAAAGGAGACGAGTCCAATCTACACATGATCATTTTTGATGAATTGGATGCTGTGTTCAAGCAGAGAGGTAGCAGAGGTGATGGTACTGGTGTTGGTGATAACGTTGTCAATCAGTTACTGGCTAAGATGGATGGTGTTGATGCTCTGAACAATATTCTGGTTATTGGTATGACCAACAGAAAGGACTTGATTGACAGCGCACTGCTTCGTCCTGGTCGTTTTGAAGTCCAGCTTGAGATTCCATTACCAGACGAAAACGGTCGTAGGCAAATCTTCAAAATTCACACTGCTTCAATGGTGAAAGAAAATAAACTTGCAAAGGACGTGGACACCTCAGAGTTGGCTGCTAAAACCAAAAACTTTTCAGGTGCTGAAATCTCCGGTTTGGTTAAGAGTGCTGCTTCATTTGCAATTAATCGACATATTACTCAAGATGCATCTGGTATTCACATTGACAAGAAAGAAGTTATTGTTAATATGGACGATTTCAATCGTGCTTTGACTGAAGTCAAGGCTGCGTTTGGTGTCAGTGAACAAGAGCTTGAGGACTGTGTCAGCGGTGGAATCATTAGATTTTCACCTCATGTTGAAGAGATTCTGGACAGAGGTAAGAGTCTTATTAATCATGTTAGACAGAGTGATATGCTTAGTATTATTTCTGTACTTTTACATGGTCCACCTGGGTCTGGTAAGACAGCTCTTGCGGCCTCTATTGCACTGGCCTCCAACTTTCCGTTTATTCGAATGATTTCTCCAAAGGCGATGATTGGCATGACTGAGGCGAATCGAATTCAATATATCAGCAATGTATTCCTTGACAGTTACAAGTCTCCATTAAGTGTTGTGGTGATTGACAAAATTGATGCTATTATGGAGTGGGTGCCAATTGGACCTAGGTTTTCCAACGCTCTACTTCAAGCTTTTATGGTATTTTTGCAAGACAAACCACCAAACAATCATAAGCTTATGGTGATTGCAACTACTTCTAGACACAGTGTTTTGGAGCAAATGGATCTTTTGCCCAATTTCAATCAAGAGATCTTTGTTCCTAATGTATCATCCATTAACGAATTGGAGAGTATTATGGAGAAGGCCAATTTCTTGGATCCCAATCAAAGAAAGCAGGCAATTGCCCAGATTCAATCTGAGACTAATACCAGTGTATTGGGGATGGGTATTAAGAAGGTTTTGTTTAATATTGAAGATGCAAAGTTGAGTGGAAAGAGTGATTATGATGAATTTGTTGCACTTACAGTGAGAGATATTGAAAACATGCCAGGACGCAGTAAATTGGACTTTTAAGATGGTATTGTGGCAATTGACCATGTATTATTAAGTAAAATCAAGTTTTTTTTTCTTCATTTTTTCATCTTTTCATCTTTACTTTTCATTTACTTTTCATTTACCTTTCATTTTCATTATATTTTCAACTGTTAAAATTGAATTTCCTATTTGGTACTTGTAATATTTTCCAAAATCAAAAGTTCAACCCTGGAATTTTTCCATCATTCCCATATTCAAAATCTAAATGTAGTAGAAATTGTTCCAGTATCTTGCTATCTGAGCTTGATCTACGCTCGGAAGCCAGATCTTGTTCGTCACTCGATTTTTCTTCGATTGGAAAAGAGCTCTGTTTGCCCTTTTTCTTGCTTGAACTGCTAAACTTATTGAT
Source organism: Geotrichum geniculatum (assembly GCA_030566045.1). NCBI lineage: Eukaryota > Fungi > Ascomycota > Dipodascomycetes > Dipodascales > Dipodascaceae > Geotrichum > Geotrichum geniculatum. The sequence continues at coordinate 29,277 of JAJMHM010000047.1, read as the reverse complement.
GATTCTCTTCGCTAAAGACATGATATAGAATAGGATGATTGCATATTCAAATTCATGATAATTAGATATATTTATATTCCTCTACACTGAAACGCAATCACGAAATTTCAATTGAAACAAATAAACGAAGAACGGAGTTTCTCGTATAGAAGTCTGCGATGGAAATTGATTTTCATCCATGAAACACCTGAGCAAACGGAAAATAAATCCAAGTCAATGATAGTCGAATAATAACGTTCGTTTCATTCAAGCGAAGATCTGGATATATATGCCTGGAATTTAACGTTTCTATCAAGATACAGAGTGAAATTTAACCTACTATAGATTCAGGGTTGGGGCAATGCCACACCAGGAAATGGTCTGTTTCTGGAAAACTCTGTTTCTGGAAAGACAACAAACACAAGTCCAAGGACGATTTTTCTCTTCATAACTTGATCAAACCTGACAGCACTGGCATTATGGTTCCCACGATAGCAGCATCTACTCCTTCGCCCGTCAAACGTGAAGGATCACCTAACCGACTGAAACAAGCCAGGAAGCTTACTGAGGAAGAAAGAGATGCTCTCATTGAAAATATCAAGCTTGAACGTAAGTTGCTTTGAAAATATGTTGAACGCTGCTAACACAAAATCAAGTGAAAACTAGAATCAAGAAGCTTCGAAATCACCATGAACTGGCCATTAAGGCTGTAAGAAACAAGATAGAATTGAGAATCAACAGAGTGCCGAAAAGATTATGGAACAAGACGTTACTGGAGGTTCAACAGGAGAAGCAGCACAGCATAAAGATCAAGACAGAGGCTTCAAGAGTAATTAAATCTTCAAATTTGGATGCGTCTGTCGTGAATAAGAGCAAGTCTAGCGTATCAAGTCCGTCAAAGCAAAATCCTTCAGGTCTTGAATCTGGTCGATCAAGTAGAGCAAATACAAGCAGGTCTGTTGGTCAAACAAAGAGCGTTTCTCGTCCAATGCCACCCATTCCAACCAACAACACTGGAAGGCGAGTTATTAAGCATACAAAAGCATCATCGGTTTCTTCTGATCAAAGTAGTTCAAACTCATCTGAGATGAGAAGACAAGTTACTAGGAATCTTCGTAATAGGGGATGAATTTATAATGGAGTATATCAGAATAACAAGAATGAGAATGAGAATGAGAATATTAAAAATATTAAGAATGAGAATATTAAGAATATTAGGAGTATTAAGAATAAGAATATTAAGAACATAAAGAATATTAAGAATATTAAAAACAAGAACCAATATCAAAAACAAGAATCAGTATAATCAAGAATCAATATAATCAAGAATATCAAAATAAATCATGATTCAAATCTATCCATCTACAAAAATTCAAATCATCAACTTTTTCTTGATTTATTAAACAATGAAATATATTTATATAAGAGGCGCACATGAAAGGGAAAGAAATTTAGAACATCCAGATTGCTTAGGCAAAAGCAGCTTTAGGTTCTTCTTGAGTAGAGTTTTTAAATGCAATAGAACACTTGGCCATGGTTGGCGAGCTTCTGGAAATGGAGTCTGTGAAATAAAAGTTTTCAATGACCTTTGAAAGAACAGAATCACTAGCCTTTGCCGACTTGTTAGCACGAATAACTTGCTCTTTGAGACCAACTTCGGCAAATGTGGTAGGTTCAATAACATCATGGCGCAGAAGATGAGGTGCAATCTCACCCAATCTAGAACGGATCTCATAGACATCTTCATAAGGAAGAGTTGCTCCCAAGTACTCAGAAGCAGCTCTGATGATCTTCCAGTCCTCACGAGCAACACCAGGAGGTCCAACAGAAGCCCGGGTGACTTGAGCTCTACCTTCAGTGTTGACATAAGTACCGGCCTTTTCAGTGTATGCAGCACCGGGGAGAATGACATCGGCAAATTGAGCACCAACATCACCATGATGTCCTTGGTAAACGACAAAAGCATCCTTGGGAATGTCAGAAGCCTTGACTTCATCAGCACCAAGCAACCAAAGAAGCTTGGGCTCAGTCTTTGCAACTTCAGCAGAAGGAGGAACGAAGCCAATATCATAGGCACCGCTTCTAGAAGCAGATCTTTGTAGGACGTTGTAGCCGTTCCATTCAGGAGTGATGAAGTTGCTGTTCTTTGTGACGAAATCACCAACAGTCTTGTAAATGGCTTGAGCATCAGCATGCTCAGTGACACCACTGCCGACAATGATGAAGGGTCTCTTAGCACCAGCGAGCTTCTTGCCAAACTCGCCTTGCAAGGCAGCAGACAAGGAAGAAGCATTGGTACCGAGATGTTCGACCCAGAAGGTGGAGTCGAACTCTTCACCGACAAGACCAATTTCCAAGTCAGAACGCAAGAACTGCTTTCTGATTCTAGCGTTCAAGACGGCGGCTTCATGGCGGGGGTTGGTGCCAACCAAGAGAATGACATCGGCTTCTTCAATACCATGGATTGAAGAGTTGAAGAGGTAGTTGGAACGGACATCGACACCGTGGGCAGGAGGAAGGTTGTTGGAGTCAATGGTCAAGTTCTCAGAACCAAGGGTGTTGGCAAGATCTTTAAGAGCGACCAAAGACTCAACCTCAACAAGATCGCCAGCAACGCCCTTGAACTCGTCACCCTTAACGTTGAGACGCTCGCGGGCATCGGCAATGGCTTGGAGAGCATCGTTCCAGGTAGCGGTTTCAAACTGATCACCGACCTTGATGAGAGGGGTGGTGAGACGCTGGGTCTTGAGACCGTCGACGGCAAATCTGGTCTTATCAGAGATCCATTCCTCGTTGACCTCGTCGTTGAGTCTGGGAAGAACACGCATGACCTCGACACCGCGCGAATCGACGCGAATGTTGGAGCCCAAGCCGTCAAGAACGTCTACAGACTCGACCTTCTTGAGCTCCCAGGGTCTGGCGTGGAAAGCATAGGGCTTGGAGGTAAGAGCACCGACGGGACAAAGGTCAACAACGTTACCAGAAAGCTCCGAAGTGAGGTTCTTTTCCAAGTAAGTACCGATTTGCATGTCGTTACCACGACCGGAAGTACCAAACTCAGGAGCACCGGCAACGTCGTTGGCAAAGCGGACACAGCGAGTACAGTGGATGCATCTGTTCATGGAGGTTTTGATCAAGGGCCCAATTTCCTTGTCTTCTGTGGCACGCTTGCCAGCAATTTCGTGGAAACGGCCTCTGTCTCTGCCGTATCGCATTGACTGATCTTGGAGATCGCACTCACCACCTTGATCGCAGACGGGACAGTCCAAAGGATGGTTGGAAAGCATCATTTCCATGACACCCTCGCGGGCCTTCTTCACGCGTTCGGTGTCGGTTCTGACGACCATGCCGGGGCCTACGGGAAAGGCACAGGAGGCGACGGGCTTGGGGGCACGTTCGACGTCTACGAGACACATTCTGCAGTTACCGGCGATGGCTAGTTTTTCGTGGTAGCAGTATCTGGGGACCGTGACACCTGCTTTTTCGCAGGCCTGGATGAGGGCTGAACCAGCTTCAATGGAGACCTTTTTACCATCGATGGTGAGCTCTACTTCAGCGCTATTGAATTTTGAGTGGGAGAAGTGACGGGAGGCATTGGCTGTTCGCGGTATGCTTCTCAAGCATCTGCTCATGAGACGGGTTCGAGACAACATGATGTTAAATAAATATGTGAGAAGGAACAAAGATGTACACGAAAGGTAATCTTGATTGAAGTAAAAGACGAAAAAAATTGGGTAGGCAAGAAAATGGAAAAAAAAAAAGTGTTACATTTTCCGAGTTTCCAATTGGGCGAAATTGCTAGTCAGCCAAAGGAGACGGTGCTGGGCTTTTGGCGGGCTTTCGGGCCCAAATTAGTATGGGAGATGACGGCAGGACTTGGACGGGTTGTCGGGTGCAGACTTCGGGTCGTGTTGGCGGTGGTTCGGGTCGTCAAGGGGGTCCTGGGGCCGGAGCTTTGGGCGAGCCAGGTGTTGTGAGACTGGCGAGCCAGTGTTGACTATGGAGATTTGTCAAGGTCCTATTTGACTCGTTGTGATTGGTGGACCAGATTAGTGGGTAAACCCTAATCTTTTTTAGAAACCCTTGACCTGATTTTTTTTTTTTTTTTGGGTATAAAAATGATTTTCTAGTTGTTTTCTTGTTTTCTTTCTTCAGATGTTACTCCTGATTATTATTGTAGTCGTGTTTTCACTTGTTTTATGATGGGGTTTTCTGTATTTCGGTATGGTAGCTTTGTTTTGACGGGATATCTACAAAATACGTTCTCTACAAGTCAGGATAGAGTGAGTGAATGTAGCAACTAGCTGGAGCTTCATACCATTAGGGATTAATGATTTGTTCCTTACCAAGTTGCTGACATTGAATTAGAAGAGTATTTTGTAATTATTTTATTCAAGATATTTATTGAAGTTTATTTTATTCAAGATATTTATTCAAGATTTTCAAGTTATTTATTCAAGTTATTCATTTCAAGATATTCTTTTTTCAAGATATTCAAGTTTTTCAATTCAAGATATTTATTCAAGTTATTTATTCAAGATACTCCTTTTGAATGATGGAACATAACGTCAAACTTATACAATGGAGCAACAGAATCTTTATTAACGAATCCAAAACATTCACTGGAATAGATGATTGAATAATGACTTTGGCTTGCTGACTTTGAGCGGACTCAGATTGTACTGGTAGGCCATTCATGGCGGTCTTTATATTATCTGGGGTGAGGACAGAGTGATTAGAGAGGAATTTAGAGTAGGTAATTAGAGTCTGGGGAAGTAGCTGTTTGGAGTCTGGGGAAAAGCATGTTTGGAGTCTGGGAAAGTAGAGGTTTGCGATGGTTAGAGTGAGAAGGCTCAAACCGGCGATGGAAGAGCATATTTTCTTTGCGAATTCCGTCTGGAGTCAAAAGACTCGGTATCATGAATCTCAATTGATGGATGATTATATGGATGATTATATTTGGTATTTGATATTCAACGTTTAACATTTAATATTTGTATTAATTGATTTTAACAGTATTTAGACTCATCGCAAAACAACATTGGCATTTCTGAGCTCAAGGAACTGCTGGTCAACTCCTTGTGGTAGAGCTTGAATGATTCCATAAACCTCGACGTTATGATATCGCAGGCCATTTCGAACTGACTTGTATTTGCCTTCGAGGCCAGTGATATCGCACCACCACTTTCGCGGTCTCAATGAAGGAGGAGCTTCTAGGGATGAGTATGAAGCTACTTGAATTGAAGATTCAAGTGCTACGATTCTTCGCTGTTCATCAGCCAGCACAGCTTTAGCTGGTTTGTGACGACGACTGGGTGTTCTCCAGCTTGGTTTTTTGAAGTATCGTGGAGTTTTAGAAATGTCAGCATCAGATACTGGAGGAGGAGAAGACATGATGAGAATGGATTTGGAGGGCTTGGAGGACTTGGGGGACTTGGGGGACTTGGGGGACTTGGAGGACTTGGACTTGAAGAACTTGAAGAACCAGAACAGAACAGAGCCAGAACAGAATCAGAAGAGCCAGAACAGAATCAGAACAGAGTCAGAACAGCACAAACCAGAACAGAACAGCACAAACCAGAACGAAACCAGAACAAAACCAGAACAAAAACACCAGAACAAAACCAGAAAATCCTGTATAACCTGAATATCAGAAAGTTGAGTTTCAGTATAGTTGAAACTGGTGGTTTCAAAAGTCTGTCAGCATTTTTTTCTTACCCTTCTATATTTTTCCTACACCAAAACCTACATCACCTACAAAACCTGAAAAAGTTTTCATAGCATGAGCTCCTCGTCGTCTGGTGGTAACAAACAAACAGGCTCAAGCTCCAGCTTCAGCGCCTATCCTCCTAATAATTCCATGCCTGGAACAAGAAGCGCCAGCGTCCCGACTCAAATGGTTAATTATCAATCAAACGGTAGTAACTCAAGCCTGAACTCGTCTGTCAACGGCTCTCAGACTAACCTCAACCAAAGAAACCATTCGCAAAGCTCTACTCCTCCATCTCACAGAGCCCAGCTCAATCAATCGCCCCAGCCTTTCGCCCCAGGAAGAAATACCTATTCACCAATGTACACCATTGAATCTACTGTAACAAGACTGCTGGTCGCTACCAAACAATTACTCGAGTCAATCACTCAATGGTCTCATGGCGAGGCCACTGAACAAGATGTTTCAGACGTCTACGTGAATCTGGGGAATGAGTTCAACGTCGCTTGCAGAGCCTTTTTGTCTTCTGGCGTTGATGTAGCGTAAGTCTTCTTCGTCTTCTTCTTCTTCTTCTTCTTCTTCTTCTTCTTCTTCTTCTTCTTCTTCTTCTTCTTCTTCTTCTTCTTCTTCTTCTTCTCTTCTTCGTCTTCTCTTCTTCGTCTTCCCTCCTCTCGTCTTTTCTTCTCTCCTCCTCTCTCCTCCTCTATCCTCCTCTATCCTCCTACTAACCTCCATCTCAGTGATCTAGGCGATGTCCCTCAAGCTCTTCGCGTCATTCTGGAACGAGCTCTCTCCGAAGAACCCACTCAAGAAAATCTTGATAAATACCTACCCTCCATCCGCGAGATTATAGTCACCCTGCTACGACAGCTCAAACAAAAACAGACCGCCATCCGGTCTCAAACCACCTCCAGCGCTTCAAGATTGCACCAATCCCAACCTCCCCACGGTCTTCAACAAGGTTTGCAACAACCTTCGCCTTCACAACATCTACAACAGCAACAACAACAACAGCAACAACAACAACATTTCAATGCAAGAAGGTCTCCCCAGTCTACTACAAGATCTTCTAATGGCAGATCTGACTCGACTACCTCTCAATCAACGCATAACTCAAGTCGAAACAACTCGGTAGCCTCTGTAAACAAGTCTGAACACTCCAAACAGCCTAGCAAAGATTTGCCTGCCAACCAGTACCAACATTCTAGAGATGTACCAAACCAGCAGGATCCTGTCCCGCAGCCTAGGAAAGACCCGCTAGCTGCGTTGCAGCGAGGTGAAGCTTTGGAACGTCGTGCCTCCAGAAGATTCTCAGCATACCAGTTTGCAAAGTTGACTCATGGTGGTGGCTCCAACAAGGAAGACATTCCTCCATTACCCTCAGATAGATCTTCAGCATCGTATCTCCCGACAAAGACACCTAGATCCACAACGCGAGCCGAGTTCACTTCGTCGACGGCGTTGGTCAGCGATGGCGACATGTCCAGCTCTGAGCCAATATCGGCATCTAGCTCTACTCTACGTCCTCAATCTTTGAGCAAGGGCGTCAATCTATCTGCCGGAACTCTGGGAGAGACGAGCTCTACTGCCGAGTATGAGCAGGATCTGGGAAAAACTATCATTTATCTTCAGATAGGTAGAAGCGTGAAGAAATGTTTGGTGGAGCCTTCAGAGCTAACTATTCCTTCTCTGAGACTATTATTTATTGACAAATTTACTTATTCAAACAGCGAGAAGTTTCCTGAAATTTACATTCAAGATCCAAAGTCTGGTATTCGCTATGAGCTGGATCAAGAGGCCTTAGAACACGATGTGCACTCTGGAAGTTTGTTGTCTCTGAATGTGGAGGTTGTTGATGAAGTCAAGAAAAAGATTGACGAAGGCTTGACAGCTCTGACAAAACACATTTTGGACTTGAATAATAAAGTCTCAGGTAATAGTTCTAGCATTGCGCAGTTGACTGACCTCCAAAAGAGTATGCAAGAAGCATACGAAAAGTCTTTGGATAACAGAACCTTTGCGCGAGGCACGCAGGACTCATCTTCTTCAATTCAGTCGTCTGTGGCAAAGGCAATTTCGGCCGATGAGAAAGAAATGCTTGCGCTAAAACAAGAAATCACTGATATCAAAAAGGAAAGCAGTAAAACTATTTCAGAGCTCAAGACTTCACTGGCAGTTATGATCAAGAAGTGTCAAACGCTACAGGCGTCCAATACCTTGACTCCTCCCGGCGATTCTTCTAGATCTTTTATGGAAAGGTGTTTTAAGAAGCTATCAGGAGACTCTGACAAGTTGCTAACGGAAGCGGACGACTTGCAAGATATCATTGAAGCGCTGCGAAAAGACGTTGCTCAACGAGCAGTCCGACCGGGCGTCAAGAAAATGGAGACAGTGTCCAAGGAGCTTTCTCAAGCTCGACAAGATCTACAGGCAATGGAGCAATTCATTGCCAATGAAAAAGTTGGCTGGAAGAAGATTTGGGAAAGAGAGCTGGACAAGATTTGTGAAGAGCAGCAAACGCTCAAGCTACATGAGGACATTATTGTTGATTTGTTTGATGATTTGGATAAAGCAGCACAAACATTTGAATTGGTTGAGCAATGCTTGACGGAACAGACCAAAACTGGAGGTTCTCGTCAGCTTCGACATATTCATCTTCCTCCTCCCGTGGAGAGTGTGATTCATGCCAAAGATGCGGTTCTTTCAGAGGTTGTAGCACTGCAGCCAAATCACGAGAAACGTGTGGAAGCCATTGAACGGGCCGAGAAGCTTCGTAAGAAAGAGCTACAGATGAGAGGCATTGGGCCGCCCATGGCACCGTTGAAGCCTGAGGTACCAACGATTGAGGAAGAAGAGGAAGAAGAGGAAGAGGTGAAGGAGAAGAAGGAGAAGCGAAAGAAGGAGAAGAAGGACAAGAAGGACAAGAAGGAAAAGAAGGAGAAGAAGGAGCGGAAAGAGAAGAAAAAGAAGCGAGCGACTACAGAAGAGAGTTTAGACGAGATAGCTGAGCCAATTGTTGAGGGTGAAGAACAAGAAGAATCAGAAGTTATCTCAGGAGAAGAGCCAGTGGAAGACAAGAGTGAGGAAGTTGGGAGGGCAGGCTCTGAGGAAGGCTCTGAGAATTTGAGGGTTGCTGAAGAGGTTGAACAGGAAGGTCTGAGGGTCGCTGAGGGTTTGAGGGCTGCTGAAGATTTGAGGGCTGCTGAGGATTTGAGGGATTCTGAGGATTTGAGGGATTCTGAGGATTTGAGGGTTGCTGAAGAGGTTGAACCGGAAGGTTTGAAGGTAGAACCAGTGAGGGTTGCTGAAGAGGTTGAAGAGGAGGAGATGAGAGGGTTCCATTCAGCGAGCAGTTCACCCAGACAGAGCTTATTGATACTTTCAAAGGATAGTAAGGAATAGATTTGGGAATAAATTTTGTAGATTTTCAGATATATTACAGATCTAAATAAACCTTAAAATTTACTACCACAACCAAATATGAAACGACAAGAGATTCTATCGCGATACCTGCTATCGCAGACGAGTATTCAAGATATTCCCAATGTTCAGGCCAATTCTCAAGATGCGAATTACAGGTCGATGATGTTGATATATAAAAGTATGGTAGAACAGGATAGAGCGGTGCAAGATCAAGTGAGAGAGTCATTAACGAAGGTGCCTGCTCGGATGGATACAGAGGCAAGTGAGAATGAGAGCGAAGTGATAATTGAGGCGGTATGTTCTGCGTTTAATGAGAGACAAGCGGTAGTTGAGAAGGAGATGAATGAGATACGAGATCGACTAGAGGCTACTACTAGAGATATGAATTTGGTAGTTGGTAAGGCGATACGGGAGAAGAATTCAAAGGGAAAGGACAGTGATTTAGGTAGTTTGAAGTCGGTTGAAGAGGAGATACGAGGGTTGAGAGAGATTACAGAGGATTACAGAGGATCATAGAGGATCAGATCACAGAGATGAGATGAGATGAGAGATCACAGAGGATCATAGAAGACCACAGAGAAGAGAAGAGAAGAGATGAGATCACAGAAGGATTCCAAAGAATTGACTTCAATTATATTCAGGCTTCATATATTTCCAAACTTCATACTTCCAATTAAGACCTGGCTGTTCATGGATGGCCAAATCTTCAATGCCATGACCACAACCTCCACAACCTGAAGACTCAATATATATCAGACGGTCTATTCTTGAATGATTCAAAGCCATACTACACATGGCACAAGGCTCCCTAACAGTATATACATGGAAAGTTTTACAAAGATAACTTTCCTCTTCCAGGTTTGTTTCGTTCTGCGCTCGAAGCAAAGCGTTTCTCGCTTTGACTTGACGTTGGTCAGAAGCGACCATAGCGACAGCATTCATGACTTCGTGACCCAAAGGATGCTCTGAAGGAGTAGCTTGAGCGAGGACTTTGTTATTTGCCGGATCAACAACGATACAAAGAGCCTTTGACTTTACAAGTAGCGCAGAGTATTCTAGAGCTTGGGATTGGTGCTGTTCCGACATGGAGACAGGAACAAAAGTAGGATTACCGCGCCAGAGGATGGGCCATTTTGTTTGCGCGACCCAGTCCTGGCAGTCGTCTTTAGTTGAAGGATAGTAGCGGACGGTAGTTCTGAGTTCGACCTGGACAGAATAAGGAAGGGGACATGGAGTAGGCTGGTTCTGGGGGTTCTGGGGGTTCTGGGAGAGCTGGGGGTTCTGGTGATCCTGAGAATGAGAATCCTGAAGAACCTGAGAATCCTGAGGATCCTGAGAATCCTGAAGAACCTGAGAATGAGAAACCTTCGAACCCTTCGAACCCTTTGAACCCTTTGAACCCTTTGAACTCTTTTTAGGCTTGACAGTATAGTTTTTACCGATATCAACGAGAGGTTCCAAAAGAGCTTCGACTTCGGACTGATTTGGCATAAAGTTTTTCGAGCAGACGAGAGCTCGTAGAAATGTGATTTTTTCGCTTTGATTTGAAAAGACTGGAGGATCCACTGGCTCGTTGACGAAGCGTCTTGTATGGGAGAGGTTTATGTCTTCAGCAGCTAACGGCTTGACGATTTGGAGGAAGGCGTCGGTAAGCCTTGCTGGGATCACGGTAGTCCATATTGATATTGGCTCAAACGGCGGAGTCTGAGGAGTATGAATTTGAAGAAGTCGAGCGTTAGCAGTGAAGTTTAGTTTTCGCTTCATTGTTGATGAGAAGGAAGAAAAAATTCACATGGGAGATTCTATATTGTCTTCTGTTTTTGTCTTCTGTTGTTTTTATTCTTTCTTCCTCCTCCTTACAACATCTTTCTGAATGACTGAACACCAATAAAACAATGGATCTCATGGATGTCTTTGAAGATACTCTCTACTGCTTAGACCAGGAGTCTCTGGTGAATCTCCGATCCTACAAATATAGAGTATGTGGCATCCCCTGAGATTGGACGTGAGCTAACAGTACACAGTCAATAGACAAATCGTATCTCTCATATTATATCTTGAATCCGTACTGGACATTTTGTGCCAAATTCATGCCCTCATGGTTAGCACCAAACCTCATTACACTGCTTGGTCTCATTGCAATCTATATCAACATCATTACGATTCTGATTTGGATTCCAGACCTTTCATCTCCCGCGCCCAGCTGGACGTATTTCAGCTTTGCAGCGGGTCTCTTTTTCTATCAGACAATGGACAATATCGACGGGAAACAGGCGCGGAAAACTGGGAGCTCTTCGCCTTTGGGCGAGCTTTTTGACCACGGAGTGGACGCACTGAACTGCTGCTTGGGAGGTCTTGTGCAGAGCGTGTGTATGGGAATGGGATCAGGACCTTCAGCGGCGGCCATTGCGCTGTGCACTTGTATTGCCATGTACTTGTCAACGTGGGAGACTTATCACACGCATACGCTGTATTTGGGGTATCTGAATGGCCCGACAGAAGGGATCATTATAGCGGTGAGCTTGATGGTGGTTGCTGGCTGCTATGGGCCGCAGGTGTTTTCGCAGAGCCTGGGGGACCTGGTGCCGGTGGCTCTCGAAGTAGTTGGGCCTGACTTCACGCTGGCCGACTTGTGGGTGTTTGCAGCGATAGCTGGGGTGTTTTTTGGACATTTGCCAGTGTGCGTGTATAATGTGTATACGACGATACCTCGCGGGCAGCGAGCAAAGGCTTTTAGCCAGCTTGGTCCTATTGGAGTGCTTTCAGCGGCGACATACAGTTGGCTTCTTTCGCCGTACTCGTGTGTGCTTCCGGACAATCATTTGATTGTGTTTTGCTTGACGATGGCGTTTGTGTTTTGTCGAGTTACTACCAGTATTATTCTTGCACACGTTACGCGACAGGCGTTTCCGTCGTGGAGCGTTCCCATGTATCCGTTGATTATGGGGGGAGTTATATTTCGGTTTGTTCCAGGAGTGAGCGGCGGGCTGTTTGAGTTGATATATGTGTGGGTTTATTTTGCGTTCATGGTGGTGTATTTTGGGGTTTATTCGACGCGGGTGGTTGGAGCGATGTGTCAATTCCTGGGGATTGAGTGTTTTCGGATCAAGAAAGCAGTTAATTTGAGTGAGAAGAGTATGTGAGGTAGGCCATAGACTAATAGATTTTTATTGAATGTGATGAGGTGGATGGTGGATGGTGGGTTGTAGTGATTGTATTGATTGTATTGATTGTAGGATGGTGGTTGGAATTGGTGATGGAAGTATATGGAGATATGATCTTGATCTTATATGATTTATTATGATAAAATGGTTTAGAATCTATGAATTATATGCATTTTAATGCATTTATATTTATTTCAAGAGTTGATATATTTGATATTTCAAGTTAACTGGTAAATGTATTTTTTATTTTAAATATATTATACTTATAAATATTTTAGTTAATTTATAAATATTTTAGTTAATTTATAAATATTTTAGTTAATTTATAAATATTTTAGTTAATTTATATATTTTTTATTCTTGATTAATATATATTTTATATATATTATACTTATTTCATATATATTTAGTTATTTTAGTTATTTTATAATTATATATATATATTTAGTTATTTTATTTATTTTATATATTTAGTTATTTTATTTATTTTATATATATTTAGTTATATTAGTTATTTTATATATTTATTTTATTTATTTTTATTTTATATTTTTCCTTTTTACTTTCTTTATATTTAATTTAATTAATTTATTTTCATTCTATTTTTTCATTTATTTCATTTTATTCATTTTTTTTTCTTTTTTTTTTCTTTTTTTTATTATATAGATGTCACAAACTGCTTTGAGATATGCTTTGAGATAGCCTTTTTAGGTTCTCAGGAGACTTTTACGGAAACATGAAATAAAATTAAAAAAATAAAAAAAAATAAAAAAATTGACGAGCCGAATGTTATTTTCAAAGTCGCGTTCATCTCTTAAAACTCTTGTCTTTCTTCTTCTTCCTCCTCCCGTTCTCTTTTCTATCGATCGTAGCTTTAACTTACTCTGAATATTTTTGGGTTGTTTAGGTTCTTCGAGGTTGATATAAAAGAATTTCTTGAATTTACTCTTTTGTTTAAGAAAACAGATCAAACTCGTCTTGATCAGTTTTGTTTTCAGCTTTCAGCTTTTGCTTTGGCGTCAGATTTGGCATTGACGGGTTTGATTGAGTCCATAGCGGTACAATCAGGTCTCAGTTCAGTTCTAGTTCAGCTCAGTTCTAGTTCAGCTCAGTTCAACCCAGTTCCAACTCTGGTTCAGCTCAGTTCAACCCAGTTCCAACTCTGGTTCAGCTCAGTTCAACCCAGTTCCAACTCTGGTTCAGCTCAGTTCAACCCAGTTCCAACTCTGGTTCAGCTAACTCTGGTTCAGCTCAGTTCTAGTTCTATTTCAACTCCAGTTATACGAATCTCACGATTCTCAGTTCTAGTCCTCTATCCTCAATTCAACTCTAAACCAAATTCCAGTCTCAACTCATCTACAACTCCTCCCATTCATCCATAAATGTCCCTAAAAACCGACTGTTTTCCTACTCTCGATACCCAAAATTCCCCGGCCCTGCATCCCCTGGAATCGAGAAGAAAACATAAACGAAACTCCAGCACAAACACCAGTATATCGAGTATATCGTACCCCTACCAATTCCAACACCTCAACCTCCCTCCCCCATCGCCTGGCAAATACAACCGTTCCAACAACACCAGCTACAGCAGCAACTGCTGCCTCAGCAGTAACATCTCCGCCGGCCTGGAAAGCCCTACCTTCTCGTACTCTGATATCGACGCCGACCTAGACAGCGCGCCAGCTGACAAGAGCGCTTCCCCCTTCATCCTCCAAACAGATTTACAAAGCATATTCACCACTCTTGCGCTCAAGGAAAGAAGACTCCTGGAAGCGAAGGAGCAGGTCGAGGTGGCCGAAAGCGAGCTCTCCGAGTTCAAACGAATCTACGAAACCGTACTGAATGGTGGAGGAGGATTCTGGGGGCCCAGCGGTGTTCCGGGCACCGGCTTCGTGGGGTCGACTCCCTCGTCTCCCTTCCCAGAGGGCTCGCAGAGACGACACAAGCGAAAGTCTGCGTCCGTGTCGACTCCCCGACTCTCCCGCGTCCTGGACACCAGCTTCCACGCCGGCAGCAGCGGCGGCGGCGGCGGCTCGGGCAATCACAATGGCAGTAACAGTAATAACAACATGAGCAACAACAACAACACCAAACACAATCGACGACGGAATCGCCATAGTATAGGACATGCTTCTGAGTTGAACCATCTGGATATTCCTCAATTGCAGTCGCCTAGTCTCAGCTCTCAGCACATGATTGATTCCTTGATGATGGGTAAGCTGCAGGACATTTATGAAGACGAGCTTGGCCGTGGAATTGGCGAAGACGCTGAGAGCTCTGCTAGCGACATTAGTCTCAAGAGCTCCGACGGTTTGATGCTCACTGAGCCCGAGATCATGTCTCCTCGCTCCTCGCTTTCGTCGGCTGCCACGCTCTGTTCTGCTAGTGTGCCTTCTTTTTCTAATACGCTGACCAAGTCCAGCACGATTATGAACAAATTGAATACTGCTGAGCCAAACTTCATGGCGCGGTTTTTGATAGGAACGTTTAAATCGCCATCTGGGATCTTGACGAGGGCTACGGCTGCCAGTGATTCTGGGCTTCAAAAGAAGGCATTTCCACCTACTCCTGTGAATAGTTTCAGTTCACCAACTAAGCAGAAACTGAATTTTTAAGGGTTGGAACTTGAATAGAATATTAGAATATTTGTATTTTTGCATCACCAATAAAATTAATATTTAGAGATGGGTGGATGATTGTAGTTGAATATAGTTGTAGATGGATGATTATTGTTGAATGATTATAGTTGTAGTTGAACGTTTATAGTTGTAGTTGAATGCTTATAGTTGTAGATGGATATAGATATAAATAGTTCTAAATGAATATGAATAGAACAACTAAAATTGTATTTTATGATGAGAATACTAATAGAATCAAAAACAAACGAATGAAGTTCAACAAAAGAAATAAATGATAAAATGTGAAAAGAATAATAATAATAAAAAAAAAAAAAAAAAAAAAAAAAAAAAAAAAAAAAAAAAAAAAAAAAAAAAAAAAAAAAAAAAAAAAAAAAAAAAAAAAAAAAAAAAAAAAAAAAAAAAAAAAAAAAAAAAAAAAAAAGTTAAAAACAAACATCATTGATTATTCAAAAACAACCTTCAACCACAGCAAAATGAAGTAATCTTATACCAAACAGACTTGTTTTGTTGCTGTTGCTGATTAGCATTGTCATTGGAATTATGAAGCTGCTGCTGATGATGAAGCTGCTGCTGCTGCTGCTGCTGCTGTTGCTGCTGCTGCGAATAATAAGGATTATTAGAAGAAACAGTATTATTAACACCAGCCGAATTGTTTCCCGCTGAAGATAGCTGCTGCTGCTGAGAATTATACTTGGAAATATTACGATTTGAATTATTGTTTCCAGATGATGATAATTGTTGTTGTTGTAATTGTAATTGATGCTGTTGTTGCTGTTGCTGCTGTTGAAGAGTTGACCGCTTGGACTTCGACCTATCAATGTTTGCCTGCTGAGAAGGTCGTGACTGAGATTGTAACTGCTGCTGCTGCTGCTGAGACTGGCTCGAATGTCTATTTTGATTAGGTGGGTAGGGATGACCATAACCATGCAAGTTTGGCTTCTTGTTATTGATATAATCCCAACCTTTGCCATTATTCAACTTGTGCCAGTCATAGTCATTATCCTCAACCTCACCGGCATTTTTCAAGGCCTGGGAAAGCAAGTCGCGAAGATAGTTATAGTCAGGAGTAGCATCAAAATTCAGATTTCTCACATAGGTCAAATACTTTTCAAATTCGACAGGGAAACCATAGCACAAATCCTTAATCAAAGTTGTTTGTTTTTTCTCGCCAATTTTTTCGTATTTCTGCTTGTTGGTGGCAGCCTTGAGGCCTTGCCACGGTAGAGAGCCTCGTAAAAAGTACATAAAGACATGGCCCAGGGCTTCCAAATCGTCTCTTCTAGACTGCTCTCTGCCCAGATGGGTGTTGATACTCATGTATCTGGCGGTACCAGAAAGAGACTTTCTTTCCTTGTAGGGAATGTGGATTTTAGTTTTAGGGTCTCTGTATTGTTTAGCCATGCCAAAGTCGATAATGTAAATGAGGTTTTTATGGTTGTTGACTCCAATCAAAAAGTTATCTGGCTTGATATCTCTGTAGATCAGGGACTTTTCATGGATGGTTTCGACTCTTGAAATCATTTGTTTGCCAATCAGAATGGTGGTTTTTAGGGAGAATTTTCTTCCGCACCAGTCAAAGAGGTCTTCTAGGGACGGGCCCAGCAAGTCAATGACCAAGATATTGTGGAGTCCTTCCTGGCCAAAGTAGTAGACGTTGGGGATACCGATTGAGCCGACCAAGATTTTGTAGGTTCTATATTCATCTCTTAATTGGGGGGCGTCACTTTTTCTTGGTTCGAATTTGATGGCGACTTGTTGGTTATTCAGGAGGTTAGTGCCTTCGAATAGGACACCAAAGGAGCCTTCACCGATTTTCTTTCCTACTCTATAATGAACGCCCACTACGTTTGAGGATTGAATGTGGGACATGATTGGAGGAGATTAGGGGGAATCTTGGTGGTGAAGGAAAAAAAGGTAAGCAAAAAAAGGCGTCTAAGACGGGGAATTAAAGAATTGGGATGGGGAATGGACTGGAAGCTGGAGACTGGAGACTAGACGCTGGAGACTGGAAGCTGGAGACTGGAAGCTGGAGGAAGCTGGAGGACGCTGGAGGACGCTGAAGAAAGCTGAAAAGCTGAAGAGCGGGAGAACGCTGGAGGAAAAGCTGAAGATAAACAATAAAAAGCTGTACAAGTGTTTTCAGGATGAAAAGGAGGTGAAGACGGCGAAAAAGACGGCAGAGGAGATGGCGGTGATGGTGATGGTGATGGTGATGGTGGTGGTGGTGTTGGAAAGTAAAAGGAAGGAGGAAGGAAAGAAGAAGGGAAGAAACAAAGAAAGAAATCAAAAAAAAAAAAAAAAAAAAAAAAAAAAAAAAAAAAAAAAAAAAAAAAAAAAAAAAAAAAAAAAAAAAAAAAAAAAAAAAAAAAGGGAGAACAAAAAGAAACAAATCGAAAGTAACAAAAAACAATGACACAGAGCTTGTGTGGTGGTATTACATGGAAATCCGCCCATGCATAGATAGCAGAGCCACAGTAATCCACGTATAGCAGAAATGGCGGGAAGAAGGGTCAATGCAGCGAGGAGCGGCAGGGGAGTTTAATTGAGATCTAGTTACCCTGATTTGACAAAAATAAGAGCAAAAATAGGATATAAATGAGTTGGCAAAAATGATTTAAGGCTGATAGTAAAATGACAATAATTGACAAAATTAAACGAAATTAAACAAAATTAAAATAAGAATTGACAATAACTAACAAAATTAAACAAAAATTAACAAAAATTAAAACAAAAATTGACAAAATTAAACAAAAATTAAAACAACAATTAACAACATTAAACAA
Organism: Geotrichum geniculatum; assembly: GCA_030566045.1. Classification (NCBI taxonomy): domain Eukaryota; kingdom Fungi; phylum Ascomycota; class Dipodascomycetes; order Dipodascales; family Dipodascaceae; genus Geotrichum; species Geotrichum geniculatum. The sequence continues at coordinate 11,579 of JAJMHM010000047.1, read as the reverse complement.
AAACTAAAACAAAAATTGACAAAATTAAAACAAAAATTGACAAAATTTAAATAATCACTTAGAGTTGAGTAAAAAATAAAACAAAATTCAAAAGTGGTGTTTAAAAGTTCATTTAAGGGTTAGGTCATGTTCTATAAATACTCTGGTTAGCTGCATATAAAACAAAGACTGAAAGTCCGGCTAACTAACCATACTCTTAATATTACTGAATAACCATAACCTTTCTACTAAACCTTGTTTTAACTTTTCTCCTGGTTTAGGTCTACATGGTAGTGCCAGTGGGTTAATGGTTTCAAGTATCACACCACTAATTTAAAGCAGGGTAAGTGAATATGACTTGAGACTTGAAAAATAAACCTTGAAAATTAGAACTTGGAAAATAAACTTAATAAACTTAAACTTAATAAACTTAATAAACTTAATAAACTTAATAAACTTAATAAACTTAATAAACTTAATAAACTTAATAAACTTAATAAACTTAATAAACTTAATAAACTTAATAAACTTGTACAATTTATATTAAATCTCATTACTCTCAACTCCTTGATCTATCTGAATCAACCGATGGACTCCTGGAATCTCGCCTATCAAATCTATTTCCTCTCCTCCCCTTACCCATCTTCCACCGCCCACCTTCATCCCGCCGCATCTTGCCTCCTCGTCTCGTCGACGGATGCTCAATGCTCGTTGGCCCCTTCAAACTCTTCACTGAAACCTTCAAATTGTCAATCATCCCGCCATTCATGTATATCTCGGCCTCTTTGGCCTCTGACGGACGGCTGAAAAGTATGTAGCACGAGTACTCGCCATTCTTGTCGGTGATCAGTCGCGCAGGTGTCCGGCCAAACCAGATGGACTTGATATTTCCATAGTAACTGAAGATGTCGGAGATGTGGTCAGCCGTGACTGCTCGACTCAAATTATCAATCACGATCTTTCCTAGGCTGTTGCGGTTTTCTCGCGGTGGCGACCATGATCTTTTTCTTTTGTAGCCATTGCGGCGAGATCTTGAATATGAGCGTGAGCGTGAGCGTGAGCGTGAACGATATGGTGAACGGGACCGTGATCGGGACCGTGATCGGGATCGATATGGTGAACGGGACCTTGACCGTGACCATCGGTCTCTTGAATATGATCTATTTCTTGGTGATTTTGAATAGTACGAGTCGTGGCTCAATGATCGTGAGTATGATCGTGATCGTGATCGTGAATAAGAACGGTTTCTTTCGTTTTTTGATTCTGCATTGGTTTGTTTTGATTCATTTTCATTATTTTCAGTTTCATTCTTTTGATTCACAGTCTTTTCAGTTTCATTCTCAGTCTTTTCAGTATTTTCAGTTTCATTCACAGTCTTTTCATTTTCAGCATCACCAGTCTTTTCAGTTTCAGCATCATCAATCTTTTCAGCATCCTCAATCTTTTCAGCATCCTCAGCATTCTCAGTATTCACAATCTTCTCATTTCCATTGCTCTCAGCTTCAATCCTGTTTCCTTCTACTCCTCCACTCTTTGATTCAGTCATGTTTGTGTTGGCAAACTGAAAAATAAAAAAAAAAATCGAAAATTTATACTAAAATTATTCAGGGTTAGGTTTATATATTTCTCCAGTATATGCCCATATCGTTGAAAGCGAGAGCCCAGTCTTCATTCTTTTTGACGTTTAGATGTTTGATAGTCCATTGGTCTTTGTTGTTTACAGATTTGACGATATTTGGGTATTTTGAATCAAAGGCGAGGTCGACGGTATGGGAGTTATAGTTGTCGAGTAGGTTAGCGAGATAGAGGGTTTTTGGGGAGGGTAGGAAAGGGTTGATTAGGAATGGAGGAGAGTGAGGGAGGAATAGAAGGGTGTTTGGTTCTAAGGGAGGTTTGAAGTCGTTTGTAGATATGTTTAAGTGGGATAGGAGTTCAATGTCAGAGTTTGTAAAGATTGGGTCGAAAGCTAATAGTTTTGGAGGTGGAGATTCTGGGGAGTCTGGGGATGGTGATTCTAGTGTTAAAGATTCTAATTTCAAAGATTCAGGTTCTTTCGATTCAGATCCAGGTTCTTTCGACTTAGATCCAGGTTCTTTCGATCCAGGTTCTTTCGATTCAGGTTCAGGTTCTTTCGACTTAGATCCAGGTTCTTTCGATTCAGGTTCTTTCGATTCAGGTTCAGGTTCTTTCGACTTAGATCCAGGTTCTTTCGATTCAAATTCAGGTTCTTTCGATTCAGGTTCAGGTTCTTTCGATTCAAATCCAGGTTCTTTCGACTCAAATCCAGATTCTTTCGACTCAAATCCAGATTCTTTCGATTCACACTCATTCAACTCCAAATCCTCTGCAATCACCATCATCATCGCTAACTGATACATTGCTAATCCACTCTCTGTCGGTGATCCCAATGCCAAACACTTGATCCTTTCAATCTTCTGTGCCTTGCTAAACTCTCGAATCCCTTCGATTATCGTTTCATACACTCCAGACCCTCTCAACTTTCTCTTAAACTCCTCCAGCTTCTCTTCATGATCCTCCAACGTCTTTACTCGAGCAACAAACTTCCTTGTCTTTCGGTTTCGCCTCGACTTTGGCACTACAAATTCGTCCGACATTTTTGTTCTGAGTCTTGAACTCCAAGAGATTGTAAAAGTTTACTCCCACGTATTACCCGGTTTATTTTCTATGACGCGTCAACTCTATGGCTAGTTCAGTTCAGTTCAGTTGTTCAGCTCTGTTTAGGTTGAGTTCTGTTCAGGTTCTGTTCTACTCTATTCTACTCTGTTCTGCTTTGTCCTGTTCTGTCCTGTCTTGCTCTGTCCTGCTCTGTCCTGCTCTGTCCAGTCCAGTCCAGCTTTGTTCAGTCCGTTCTTCTGATCTATTGTTTGGTTTATTTACCTTTTTCCTAAAACGGATTCAAATCCCACACCAAACAATCGCCAACCGCTTTTTTTTTTCTTCTTCTTCTTGATCACCATTCTACTGATTCAATATGCCTCCAAAAGTTATCACTGGGCCAACAAGAGGTGGTAAAGTTTCAAAATTATTAGCATCAAGAACTCCAACATCAAGGCCTGGAACTTCCAATTCGGCATCCAATGCGCAACCGCGTAGAAATGTTAGAGGTATGTTTTCTTCTCTTTCATCTCTCATCTTTCTCTCATCTCCTCTCATCTCCTCTCATATTCTAACTCCTATAGGTGGTGATCCTGTTCCAACGCGAGCAAAACGACGTTACAAACCGGGAACTGTCGCTCTAAGAGAAATTCGACAATACCAACGCTCTACAGACTTATTGATACGAAAACTCCCCTTTGCACGACTGGTCAGAGAAGTTGTCATGGACTTTGTAGGCTCTGATCAACCCCAATTGCGCTGGCAATCTGTCGCAATTCTAGCTCTACAAGAAGCAGCAGAAGCTTTCCTGGTACATTTGTTTGAAGACACAAACTTATGTGCCATCCACGCAAAACGAGTCACCATCATGCAAAAAGATATTCAGTTAGCTAGAAGACTTAGAGGTGGCATTATTCATTAGATTCGCTGAATGGCTTTTCTTATTTATTTCTGTTCATATTCCCCATATTTTTTCAGTCTTTTGTACTTCAAATCTCCCAATTTTCCTTCCCATCTCCCAAGCCCTATCTGTCTTTTTTTGTTCCACTGCCTTTTTTTTTCTCCAGAACTCTTCCATATCACTGTTCACCATATTCTTCTGTTCACCATGTCTACTTGATTAGCCCGTATGTTTATCATTTTTCATTGTTTCCTTCTAACATTCAACAGTGTCTAATCCTGTTTATGCCTGTTGTAGAAATATTCATCTCTACGGAATACTAAGGCATCTTCTAAGACATCTCAATACCATCTCTTTCAGCATCTACAGCATCTATAGCATCTATAGCATCTCTACGGAATACCATCTCTACAGAATACCACCTCTACAGAATACCACCTCTACAGAATTCTACCCCCCACGGATTACCACCACGGATTACCACCGCTTCTCACAATGACCACTGAGCCTTCTCTCCTAGAGATACAAAAGACTGAGGTTGAAGTACTTAAATCAATATATGGCGATGACTACCACGATAAAACAAAACCCTCCGCTTGGAACGTATGTACCGTCTTTCCAATTGCCTTCTCACTCTAACCTCCACCCCCCAGAAAGAACCAAACCCCAGCTTTGAAATCACTCTCAGATCAACTGCTGATACCAGCAGTATCCTCCGTCTCACCGCCAACGTCGAAATGACTTCTACTTACCCAAAATCAGCTCCTGTCGTAAGTATCGCCAAATCTTCTGGCCTCAAACCTTCAAACCTCGCCCATCTCAACACCCTCATCAAATCCGCTATAAAAAGAAACATTGGCCAGGAAGCAATCTTTGACATCTTGGACGCTCTTCAAGAAGCCCTAGATAACATGTCGCTCGAGCACAATACTGAAAGCCTCGAAGACGAAAGATTAAACAGAATCAAAGCAGAAGAACAAAAACTAAAAGTCGAGCAAGAAGCGAAAAGACATCAGCAGGAAATAGAAGCTCAAGAAGAAGAGTCTGCTCTAGCTCAGCTCGTGCTAGACGAAATAAACAGAAGAAAGTACAAGGAGCAAGAGAGGCTTGATAATCTCTATCAAGATGATACTATTAGTGACTCTGGTGATTCCGACCCTCAAAATGATATTGTCGTCTTTGACAGAGTCATCTCGGCCAGAACAACCTCTGGCATTCCTATTGAGTTCACAAAAGTCATGAATAAAATACCGACTAAGTTGGACTTCTTTGGAAATCATTTCTTAGTTCGTCCTTTCCTCAAAGACGGCTCTATTCCTGATCTGTCCCTCTTACTCACAGAAATAACCTTGGACACCGTCTACTGGAAATCAATAGACAGCAAAACCAAAATATATCAATTGGAAAATGACTTTGAAGCTGCAAGACAACTTCACCATCCAAACTTAGTTCCCCTTCTTGCGACAAAGTTCACCAAACTAGAAGACGGTGCCCTTATAATCCAATACTTGACAGAGCATTCAATCATGGGCACTGTCCATGATTTACTTGACGTTGTAGGATCTGTCAACGTCAAAATCGCCAAAGCTTGGGCAACCCAACTTTTAGAAGCTATGGAGGTTTGTCACAAAAACAACATGGCCCACAAATCCATCTGCATTGAAAACATTGTTCTCTATAGAAATAAAGAGCTCGGTGAAACTCAGGTCAAATTGAAAAACACCTTTTTTGGTGAAAGATTAGTCGAAATGAATAGGTCCAATCCTTTTGATACCAACCAAATCACGCCTCCTCAACATCGATGGCAGCCTCCGGAAATGAAAAAATCAAGTAAACTCTCAGTAACAAAAAAGTGTGACATCTATAACTTTGGTGTCGCTTTTGCAGAGATGATTGCTGGAGGTAATGTAACTTCAATTTATTCTTCTCCTGATGAATTTCTGGACAATAATGACTTTTCAGAAAGCTTGAAAGGTTTCTTCGTTGCAATGTTTAAAACAATGCCCAAAAAACGTTCCTCTGCTATGGATCTTTTAACCTGTTCATTTTTGCGACTGGATGTCGCTATCGACAGCTCTCTGCTAAATAACTCCCAAACTTCAGAAAATGGAACTACTTCTTTCAGAAGACGATCAACTAACAGAGTACGAAGAAGCATTAGCAGAGATCCGAGAAGAATCCCTTCGACAAACCCTCAAAGGATTTATTCAAGATATGCAACCGATTTTGATGAAAGTTCTTCTCTCGGTAAAGGTGCCTTTGGTGAGGTTGTCAAAGCTAGAAACAAATTGGACGGTCGCTATTATGCCATTAAAAAAATTCACGCTTCTGAAAGTAAACTGAACACTATTTTACAAGAAGTATGGCTATTGTCTCGACTCAATCACCAATATGTTGTACGATACTTTGGTGCATGGCTAGAAAATGATTATCACCTGGTTTCAGACGCTGTGGCAGGTACTTCTGATGATGATTGTGATTCAGAAGAGCAATCAGAAAGCGAAAATAGTTATCAAGTCTCGTTGGCGAAATCCTTTAGCTTCTACTCGCAAGATAAAAGTAGAAACACTCTTGATAATTTCTTGTCCCAGTCAATGCATGGAGAAAGTGAAAACGGAATAACTTTTGAATATACCACAGCAGATGAAGATGATGAAGATGATTATGAAGAAGAGACTGAAGATGAATCTGAAGACGATGATGAATCTGAAGATGACGAATCTGAAGATGATGAGTCCGATACCGATACCCCACAAAAGCCATTGCAATTAAAGAGAACTCAAAGCATAAATATGAGTACTCTCTTTATTCAAATGGAGTATTGTGAAAAGCACACTTTGGCAGATTTAATTAAAGAAGGTCTACATTCTAAACCTGATGAATATTGGAAGTTGCTCAGACAGACTCTAGAAGCTCTAAACCATATTCATAATGAAGGCATCATTCATCGTGATTTGAAGCCAATGAACATTTTCATTGACGAACTAGGAAATGTCAAAGTTGGTGATTTTGGTTTAGCTAAAAGCATTGGCCAAAATGTCCTCTACAAAAATTCAGCCATCCCGCTTCACCACGAAGTTGGAGAAGACTTGACAACTGAAGTTGGAACTACCTTGTATATTGCAAATGAAATGCTGGTTTCCAAAAATACTTCTAGTGGTGTTTTCTACAATGCTAAAGTAGACATGTACTCAATGGGCATTATTCTCTTTGAGATGGTATTCCCAATGGGAACAATCATGGAAAGAGTAAGCATTTTAAGGGATTTACGAAAGAAGGAAGTCATTCTTCCACCTGAATTTATGGCTTCAAAGTACGATAATGTTAGGCAAATTGTGAAGCAACTAGTAGATCACGATCCTAATAAGCGTCCTTCAGCTAGAGAGCTACTAGATTCAAATCTCATTCCTGCTCCCCATAAAGATGAATTGGTGAGAGAAACATTACAAAGTATCATAGATACCGAACGAGAATCCCCATGGATTGGTCAGGTTTATTCTGCCTTGTTTTCAAAAAAGCTGGATAATGCTACTTCTATTTTATACGACAAATTCAAGTCTTCCAATTTGAAATCCACAAGTGATTACATGCTATATAGGAATATGGTAGAACAGATATTGGAAGTTTTCAAGCGTCATGGTGCTATTGAACTAGATGAACGACCTGCATTGTTTCCTGTATCAGCCTACTATCAGCAATCCAATCTAGTCAAAATTATGGATACTAATGGTAGCATCGTCCAGCTTCCATATGACTTGACATTACCATTTGCTCGGAAAATTGCCGAATCTCCTCCTCCTTTTCAAAAGTGTTATAATTTTGGATATGTGTATCGCACCGACGAAAAGTTAAAAGGTACTGCTCCAAAGAAATTTCGCGAAATTGCCTTTGATATTGTTTCCTTATCTGCAAGTGAGTCGGATTTTCATGAAGCAGAAACTATCAAAGTTTTGGATGAAGTTGTCAACACGATTCCTGGATTTAAATCAGATTCTCTCTCTATTTATATTAACCACACTGGGGTGTTGTACCATATATTGAGACATTGTACTTTTAGAGATCACCAATGGTCATCAGCTCTCATGTTACTGGGCCACTCTGGCACCACTGTTAATCCTTCAGTGAAAAGAGAATTATTGTCTGAATATTCAATGTCATCGAATGCTCTTAATGAATTGGAGCTTTTTGGGTTTAGAGATCAGGTTGATAAAGCAGAAACCAAAATCATGAAGCTACTTGGAAATTCAGATGTTCCTAAAACTTTCAAAGATGGAATTGCTAACATTAAAGCAGTTCTAAAGATCCTTAGAGAATTGGGTGTTACAAAGAAAATCTACTTTGCTCCACTGAGCCATTATAATCCTAGATTTTACAAAGATGGAATAATGTTCCAAATGGTTCATGATGAGAAAAAGAAGAACTTGGTTGCTGCTGGTGGAAGGTATGACAGTTTAGTAAAGAGTTTCAGTAGTGCAACGCTGAATAATAATACTCCACCTCCTCATGCTGTCGGTTTTTCAATGCCCTCTGATAAAATGATTGAATTTATTCTCGGGTACCGTGATTTAATGACCAAGCGCTCCTCTTCTAAAAAGTACTTGAAAGAAAAGGAACAACGATTAACGGATAGCTTTGTTGGTGTCTCACGTTGTGATGTCCTTGTTGCAAGTTTCAAAGGGTCATCATCAAGCAACTCACTATGCCTTCGGATTTTGAGCACACTCTGGGAGAACAATATTCGTGCAGACTACAACAAAACAAGTTTATCATCGGAAGAGCTTGTTGCTATTGCTGAGTCTGAAAAGACTAACATTATAGTAATTGTTAAGCACCAATCAAGCTATTCAACTTCATCGAATTTTAAACCACTAAGAGTAAAGGTACTTTCACCTACTAAAGTAGATCAAGATGTTACCGTCAACGAATTGATACCGTTTATTAACAGCACTCTCGCATCTGCTGCCAGAAATGTACCTACTTCAGCAACCTCAGTGCCTTCAAGTCCATTATCTTCTCTAACAATTCAAGATTCTGACGCTTTGACTGTTCATTCTGGTTCACCTATTCCTGAATCCCAGGTAGTTTTACTGCCGGAATCTGGGCGATCTAAAGGTGCAAAGAAAAACCGCCCGCATATTTCAGATCAGATTCAAACTGTTCATGATTCTTTACTGAACAATATTCGCACAAGCCCAATTTACAGTCTCGACCTCAAAGATGAAGTTCTTCAAGCTATTACATCCATTTCGCCTATAGCTGTAGATGAATGGAAGAGACGTGTTGTAGGTATTTCACCTAACCAAAAAGCATATATACTAGAAATCCAAAGTAGTATGGCTCGAGAAGCTGGAAGGGGCGTGAATACAGTTTTACTATATTCTACCAAGAGTACAAAAATGTGGATATATGAAATGAGTAAATGGTACTAGAATTTTGTACAGAGCATATAGAACTAAAATATAAATTTACTATCATTTGATGATTTCGTATGTTCAACAATGACATCACTAAATGCTTCATGAATGTAAAATATTGAATTTGTGTTTTGAATTTTTATCGCAATATATGATTTCAAAATTGACCAATGGATATCTTTAGTAATGATCAATCTTGATAAATTTTGGAGTACGTTAAACCCGTTAGTATTTGAGTAAATGAATTATACGCGAGTTTTTCAGGCTAATATTTTGAAGTTAGTTGCCAATAGATGAAAACATTGGCCAAACTGAGATTTTTGGCTACAAGTTTATTAAAAAATCATTAACAGTTCTATGAAAATTAAGTATAAATAAATAAATAAATATATATATATATTTATATTTATCATGGAATTCATATAATAGGATCCGCCTGTAGATTTAAATTGAGTATTAAATACATTATATATTTTTTATCATAATTTAGATGATAAAATAGAGAAAATCATTATATTTTGAACTTTTTACAAAAAAATCCTTAATACCGAATTTAGTTGTTTCAACGTGAATAGATAATAAAAATAGCCCAGATAATATAAAAACTAAGGTGTTTGACTAAAATTCTATTTCCTTCACCTTTTGGGCTCTTCATATTTTTGTAACAGTTGTCACTATGAGCAGCATTTAGGAAGTAGAGCTTTTTTGTTCAACTATAAAGTACAGCTCTTTTATAACTATTTACAAATATCAAATTCAAAAAAAATTACATGCTCTAAGGTGAATATATTAATTATGTCTTTAATTAGCCTAGTATTTATTAAATAATTAAATAAGTATAAATATCATTATTGTAAGGCGCATTTAATAATAGTTTTGTTTAATTAATATTAATATGAAAATATGAAATATATGAAGTTATTCTCTCGAAATTTATTATCATTGAATATTATAATATTTATCAATCTTCTATTCAATTAGATCAATCGCCTAGTTCAATTTTTTTCACTGTCAATTTAATATTCCAAAGTTGTTTTTTTGATATATCAATTAAAATGAATTTTCAACTAGTATTTGAACCCTTATAAAAGTTACAGATCTGTGATTGGTCCAAATACTTGAGCCTTTTGGATACAATAGAAGCAATAATGATGATGAAAGAAAAGTTCTTCAAAGGAGTTCTCAGCATTTTCTTATTATGAGCTCTCATTGAAAAACATGAATAATCTCGAAAGTAAAATAATTGGCTATAGGCACTGCTGAATACCATGCTCATTTTCAGAAGAGCTTTTTCTCAATTGATCTTCAAGACTCTTTCAAGTTGAATATCTCAGTATTAGTTTCCAATATATACTGTGAATGATTTCATGTGTCTCAATTTCTTTAAAAATATGTAACCATCAATTCAATATTCATCAAACTGACAATAGGCACACTAGTCATATTTGTGTAGTGTCTGTAAAAGTTATTGAAATTTCAGTTACCAATAAAAATGCATTTTCTCAAATGACCCTATTTCTAAAAACACTATTCTGTTTTCTAAAACTCTTCTCGTCCATTAACAAAAAGCTCAAAATAAATGAATAGATAATTATATTAAAAATGATTCTAATTTAAGCAGTTAATCTCAGTAGTATGATATTTTTATCCAAATATACAAGACTTCGTGGCCAAGCTGGTTAAGGCGTGCGACTGTTAATCGCAAGATCGTGAGTTCAATCCTCACCGAGGTCGTTCTTTTTGTCAATCGTTTTAATTATTTATGAGCTTTAAAATAATAATATTGTTAAATTGTATTTGTGCAACATAATTTTTAAAGACTATAATTGTACCTTTCAGTTTTTCATTAGTTATGTTGGGTTATTACTTTACATTTAAATGTACTCTGAATATGTGAATTGAGAGATCAAAGCTTTCGTGATAAATATATGCTTAAGAGCGACAGTGCAAAAGGAGCTTTGATATATAAAAAGTGCTTTTTCATTAGTGTCAATACATTCAGATCGGTTATTCAGATTTTCCGTGTTATCACCAATGTTTCTTAATTTAACATTGTTACAGTATTTTCAATCTGTCTGAACTATCCAACATTTAAGACTATACATAATTGTAGCACAAACAGCAACAAGAAGGTATCAAATACATTTAATATTGCTAAGGTTTATAGTTTTATGGACTATGTATGGGAATTACAAGTAAGAAGAACATGCGGACTCTCAAACATATCATCACAAATTAAGTAACATAATACAAAGTGTTTAGATGATGTGACAGAATGTAGGATTATAGTAACAAAGTCAATATAAACTAAACAAAATCTGCAACTTTTTATTTAGAAAATATCTGTTAAATAATTAATGTAAAGATTGAAACTAAATTTGAAATCGATAGTTTTATTATCAAAATATATTCTAGTATATTTTTACTATGAAAAAACCGCTTAACCATATACAAGGTTAAGCATGCAATGGAATTACTTGAAGTAGTAAGGGGACGCATAATATACATGATTCCGGGTTAGTGGTTAGGGTTATATGTTAGGGGGAGAAAAAAATAATAGTTATGTTGACCAAGTGGTCAGAATTAGTATGGTAGAAAAGAGAAAAGAGTTAACCATAGTGCAATATATACATGACAGAGGTGCGTAGCACCGAGAGAGAGTAGGGTGA
>JAJMHM010000046.1:0-120400 GCA_030566045.1 Geotrichum geniculatum | reverse complement strand
GGGAAACTTCCAACACATTCTTCGGTATGTTTGAAAAGATTTTGTTTGGAGGAGGGTCATGATCGTGGATGGTTAGAGGATTGGGATGAGCTGGTGAGGTGTGAGGTGTGAGTGGTGAGCAGTGAGCAGTGAGCGGTGAGCAGTGAGCGTTGAGCGGTGAACGATGAACGATGAGCGATGAGCTGGTGTGCCCGGTCGGTCTGCCAGTTGGTGTGCCAGTTGGTGTGCCAGTTGGTAAGCCGGTCGGTGCGTCCGGTCACTCAATCGGTCAGTTCTAGGAGGCCAACTACGGTTTAAAGAAATGACCCGACTCTATTATTGAAGATTCTTGTTACTAACAATTCAATTAGTCTCCTCGGCACTAACGTCGATGGTAGAATCAAGATCATGTACGCCTTGACCACCATCAGAGGTGTTGGTCGTCGTTATGCCAACTTGGTCTGCAAGAAGGCTGATGTTCCTCTTTCCAAGAGAGCTGGTGAGCTTACCGTTGAAGAACTCGAGCGTATCGTCACCATCATCCAAAACCCTTCCCAATACAAGATTCCTTCTTGGTTCCTCAATAGACAACGTGACTTCACTGAAGGTAAGGACTCTCACTTGCTTGTCAATCAGCTTGACAACAAGCTCCGTGAGGATCTTGAGCGTCTTAAGAAGATTCGTGCCCACAGAGGTCTCAGACACTACTGGGGTTTCAAGGTCAGAGGTCAACATACCAAGACCACTTCCAGAAGAAGAAGATAAACGTATCGATAGTATTTATATCATTAATATATCTTTGAAGTTTATGAGCAGGATTAATTGTAGATGTCAATCGCTCTCATAGTCTGAATAGTTGAGACCCAAGAGGCTAGCTGCGACTGGTTTTATTGAAGTTGTTGATGTTGAAGTTGATGTTGAAGTTGAAGTTGAAGTTGAAGTTGATGTTGATGTTGATGGTGCTGCTACTGATTCTGTTGCTACTGCTGTATCAATTGTTTCTATTGATTCCTTCTTTAAAGTCACCGCCGTTGGTTCATTACGATTTCGCTTTCTCCGTTTGACCGCTGAAGAAGGCACATAAGTAGTAGGCCTATCAATTACCTCAGGAGCCTTTTCTTCAGACTCAGCTTGTCGCTTCTTGTGAAACTCGTTGAGTCTTTCAGTAACCTCGTTCTTGATCAGATTCTCAGCTTCATGTTCTTTCTGCAAGAGTCCTTCTAAATAGTTGATCTCATCGTTATCAAGACGATGTATAGCATTTCTTTGAGCGTACTGTTCTTCATATTCCTCTTGTTTCTTGACTAGAGAGGTTTTAGCACTTTCAAGTTAATACTTTAGCGGTTCAGAGTTCTCAGTTACAAACCTTTATTCTCTTGAAGCACGTCGTATAAGCTCTTGTGTCGGCCCTGATCAATGGGCTGGGGAGCAGAAGTTTCTTCTGACGGTTTACTGGATTGGATGAACTTTTTGTCCATGGCGATTGTCGTGACGAGTGTTGATCTAGTTCCAACGTCAATTCATATAATAGTGGATATAGTGAGGTGATGAAGGTGGTGAAGGTGATGAATATAATGAGGATGGTTATAAAGATGAATATAATGAAAGTGGTTATAAAGATGAAAAGATTAAGATCAATTTATTCTTGAGTATTAAATATCCCAACTCTTAAATTTTACTTTACTTCTTACCATCTTCACCTTCACAATGGGAAACGTTGTATCTGCCAATTTCGCTCCAGAATGCGATCTACCCAAGAAAATGTACGACGATTGCTTTGCTAAATGGTACAAGGAACAGTTTTTACAAGCCAAATCCGTTCACAATGAGTGCGAGGAAACTTGGAGAGAGTACGAAGATTGTCTATATGTAAGTATACTGAACGTCAAAAGCTACTCAACTAACCGTCACTAGATTGCCCTTGAAAAGAAAGGTATTAGAACAAACATGACCAAAGGCGACGCCGAATTCGAGAAATATAGAAAAACCATCATTCATGAAGGTGAAACAGCTTCAGAAGCTCTAAAGTCGACTCCAGAATCTGAAAAGAATTGATTCTTATTCTTCTTATTCTTCTTATTCTTCTTATTCTTCTTATTCTTCTTATTCTTCTTTGATTCTTATTCTTCTTCTTATTCTTTGATCTCGTCTTTGATTCTTATTCTTCTTATTCTTTGATCTCGTCTCTTATTCTCCGTCCTCTGATCTTTGAAGACAGCCAAACTTTTGTATATACTACCAACCCTTTTGAATATCCTCTATTCAACTATCTATTCTGTCTAATCTAAATATCAAGCCTTTAATATCAAATACTCAATAAAGTCTTCAAACACTCAAACCCTTTCAACTACCTCCATTTTCTCTTCATCACATGACCTAGTGCAAATTTCTCTTTTTACCACTAACAAAAAATTCTCTACTCTCCACATATATCGACCATCAAAATGCTCAGATCACTCTTCAACGCAGCTGCCAGACCTCGAATGGCTCTCAGCAACATCAGAGCAATCACTCCCGCTTCTGCTCTCATGAACCCTACCTCCTCAGCTCTGCAAACCCCAAGATTAGCCACCGTCGACACCGCTAGAACTATATTGAAGACACACAAAGGCGCTGCTAAGCGATGGAGAAAGATGGGAAACGGAGGATTCAAAAGAGTATGCTACCGTCCTCAGGGCCTTTGCGATCTCTACTAACTCACTACTCTAGGGCAAAGCTTCTCATAATCACGGAAACGTTGGCTGGGGAAACTCCATCATCTCAAACTTGAGAGGTAACTCCCATGCTAAAGGATCTGGTGAAGGAAACCATCTGAAAAAGCTCAAAAGACTCTTGCCTTATGCCTAAGCCTAACTTGTATATACTCATTCTATGTCTTTTCACGCACTCTCTTTCGTACGTCTGAACACCAAAGATTGTAGTCTTTGATTTTTCGAGCATTGCTAAAAGACATTGGACCGCTAATCATATTGCCTATTCCACTTGAATATCTCTTGTTTTTCACCTTGTAGTTGGCCTCTTTGCTATCTGGATGCGTCACTTTCTTGATCCAGCTCTGGTCGTTAATGATCTTGGTGCTCCAGTCAATCCATTCTTCCAGCTTCTCCTGGGTCATGCTCTTGTGTGAAATTCGTATAAGCTTATTGTGAAACCCTTGTGATCCTCTTTCAAACAGCTTAGGATGTGCTTTGATCGCAATAACAACTATGATCCCGCACAATAATCCCCATCGGTCCTTCACCAGGCTGCTATACTGTCGATAGCTTCTAATAACAGCTTCAGTAGGACTAGCAGAAATCCCAAGCTCGCTGCATATTTCGACGACTCTGCTCTTCTTTGGATCTCCAGACTTGGGGCCTCCTCGTTGAACCTTTGCGCGTTTGGTCGGAGAAGGAGACATAAAGCCCTCCAATGCAGCGTCTGTATCGTTGGCAATTCTAGTCAAATCGTTGTGGCTGTTCATTGCCACTCTCTTTTCTGGGGTAGCTGGCTCTGCAGCCTTTCTCTTCCTTGGACTTCTTTTCGTTGGAGAGTTACTGGAACCTGGCTTCAGGGCCTCTCGGAACATTCTGATTAACTTTGTCAGAGTTCTCGGTGGTACAGGTGCTTTCGACGTATCTGGAGCAGGCAAATTAAGCTGAATTTCATATTTCTCTGCTGCTATTAGAGTACAGATGAATACTCTTGCTGGATCTTCTGTTGGCTTCAAGTTTCCCAATAGTTGATTCGACTGCATGATAATTCCTGCCACTTCCGCGTAGATACTGGCAGGAAACGTCATTACACTAGGAAATATCAGCGACAAAGATGTCTGAATCTGTGAATTCATAATAACAATGGATGAAAATTGGATATAGATACAAAATCAGTATATAATAAAAAATATATTCTTAATAAATCACGTGACATAACTATTCAGGAAGCTGTTTCTTGATTTGATTTTTGTAATTCAGTTAGAACGGAAAAATACCAACTGAACTGAATCAAGAAACGAGTGAATGGGCATATATGTAGAGAAGTTAATCTTTCTGATATTATGTCAAAAAAATAATATCAGTTGGAAAATATTAGAAAATATCAATTGGAAAATATCAGAAAATATCAATTGGAAAATATTAGAAAATATCAATTAAATTAAAAAATATCAATTGAAATATTGTCAATAATATTGATTTTGGCTTTCCATCTACCTAATATAGAAATCTTGAGTTCAGTTTAATTATTGTTTCAATTAACCAATTCATGCCAAAAAAAATGATTTTTCTAAATATATTTTCCATGTTGAGGAATAACTTCCATCCGTATTATGAAACTACTTAATTTTAAAAAGTTCTTGCCTGACTCTGCTTCAGTATCCAACGTTTGCAATTATTGAACAAGTCTAGATCAAGTTATCAGTTAAATTTAAAAGTATCATAGGATAAAATATCAGTTCTGATAAATTTAATGGTAAACTTTGAAATCCGTTAAAAAATTCAAACTTATCGCAGAAAACTCAGAAATCCATTAAATTCGTCTCTCAAAAAACCCAAATCTATTAAATTCGTCTCCATCATGAAGCTTCCATGAATTTTTACTGTCAAATGAAAAGATTTCGGAGCCTCTACTACTACCAGATCTGATCTCGTGTATTTTGACAGCTATAATGTCAACCTAACCCTATAGAATATATGGGTATGTTCGTAGAACAAGAACTTGGTTTAAACGGCTCAAGCATTTGTTTTTGTTTTTCCTTCAATTCACACCTCAAGCAGTTATAAACATGTCAGATTGGAAAGAGAAAGTTGAAAATAAACGTAAAGAGATTGTCGCCTCTATTCCTTCAAGCTGGTTGATTCAAAACCCAGATGAGATCAGCTTTGAGGCCGCAGTGAAAGAGAAACTGACTGCTAAAGAGCTCTCCATCACAGAAGACTTCACAGCCGTTGAACTTGTGGAAGAAATCAGGAACAAGAGATTCAATTCTGTAGAAGTAACGACCGCCTTCTCGAAACGGGCTGCTTTAGCTAACCAGTACACGAATTGTCTCACAGAAGTAAACTTTGACGCAGCTCTCAAAAGAGCAGAGTATTTGGATGGTCTTGAGAAACCTCTTGGACCGCTTCACGGATTGCCAATCAGTGTCAAGGACTCGTTTGAAGTCAGAGGTCTCCTTGGGTCTCTAGGCTGTGTTTCTAGGCTCAATCTATCCAAGTCTAATCATAACTCTCCAATCGTACAGATACTGCTGGATCTGGGGGCTGTTATTTTCGTCAAAACGAACGTCCCTCAAGGAATTGTGACTTCAGATTCACACAATAACATCTTTGGCCGTACCCTCAATCCCTATAATAGGAAGGAATGGACTGCCGGAGGTTCTTCTGGAGGCGAGGCCGCGCTCATCGCGCTCCGAGGTTCAATCTTAGGTGTAGGTACTGATTTGGCTGGATCAATCCGTATTCCAGCTTGGTGCTGTGGCGTCTATGGTTTTAAGCCCACTACTAATAGAATCCCATACTCTGGTATCATGACATCGGGCGCTGATCTTTCTGACCTTGGTGTTTTGGCTTCTGCCGGGCCTTTGGCCACGAACTTATGCGATATCGAGTTTTTCATGAAATCAGTAATTGATCATCAGCCTTGGGTGGGCTATGATTCCTTGTCTTTGCCAATGCCATGGAGCGAAGGTATTAACAAAATAAAGCGGAACCAAAAACCTTTTGGAAAAGATACCAAGTTGAAAGTTGGATTTATCATGGAGGATGATTTGTATCCGGTTGACAGTGACGTCCAGCAAACTATTCAAAACATCACTTTCAAGTTAACCAATGCTGGGCATGAAACTATTCAACTTCTTCCAGGTGGATATCCATCTTTCAGAAGCGTTTCTCACTCAATTGCTCTTCCACTGCTAGATATTGATTCTGAAAGAACTTCTCTCAAAACCATTGCAGCTGGAAATGAACCTCTGGTTCCTTCTGTCAAAAAAATCCACCATGGCTGCTATAACCCTCCTTCCAAGTCGTTTGATGAAGATGAGGAGCTGATTGTCTCGGAAGTAGTCTCGCGTGGCATTGATTTTCATCAATTCTTGGATGCCAACAAAAGGAAATTATCTGCTAGAAAGGCATGGCTGGATACTATTCATACGCATGGTATTGATGTTTTGCTTCTTCCTTGTGCTGCTCAATTTGCACCTGTATTTGATACCTTCCTTGAACTACCATACACTAATAACTGGAATGCCCTTGATTTTCCTGCAATCAGTATTCCTACAAACCGCAAAAAGCTACAGAAAGTTGATAATGGAGTTAAACCTGCTGGCGTCCAGATTGTTGGTACTTTTTACAACGATGAAGGTTTACTTGCCGCATCTTCTATTATTGATTCTATGATTAATGAGAGTGACTGATTGGCTCTTTAAACATCCTTATTATGAATAGCGAAATAGCATTGATTTTAGGAGTCGCTTCTGTGTTTCCGAGTCGTAATACGGAATTAGAATGTATTACCCAAGAATTCCAAGAGTTGTATATGTATTCATTTTATAAGTTGGGCGTTAGAGTACAACTATTATTTCTCAAAACATTTTGCTTAATCATTTCTTCATGTATATATAATTCTCCATGAAATAGTTCTATATTTATGTTTAAACGAAAGTTAAGTACTCGCCACTCCAAAGAATGCCCTATTCAGATCTTCAATTCACTCTTCCGAGACTACGCTTCAAGCAACAACTAGTTCCCCCAAGATTATTAAAGAAACATAGTTTTAACTGCCAAAATGACAGCTGTTTTGAATACATTGCCATGAAATTACAATCACTCAAGAAGTACATTGAACTATGAAATCAAAAGCTTTTAAATCGTCTTATGAAATTGAAGACTATATTATGTAGATACTTTCTGAAGAAAATTGTACATTTATTCCACATCCTTGTGACGATTTAATCTCAATATGACTTTTGGTTTTGAGAGCTTGTCTTACGAAGTCTCCATACAATCAGAGATCAATCATTTGTAAAATTGCAGTTCCACTCGATCCTTCAACCAAAGGCAAAAAGACTATTTTCATCCATGTCTCTTTACGTATCATTTCCCTGAGAAACATTTTTATTTCGTACAGTATACATCTGTCAAAAGCCGTCAAAACTGTTTTCTATATTGTTTAAATTGGGTGTTTCTCTAAAATTTATATCTCTCTTTTTGATTCAATTTTTTGTTTCTGTTTTTTTGTTGTTTAACGAGTAATGATACCTTGTTCTAAAGGCTCTGATATAATGATTTATTGAGTAATCCCAAACTATTGTAATTAGTAACGTTTCGCAAGATCTTGAAATTGTTTATAAACAGCATATATATAGATGACAAGGGCAGCAGCGGGAAAAGTGCATAAAGCTTAGATTAAAATCTAATTAAACCAAAAAAACATAAAATAATTAGACGGAAATTTTCACTAGTAGGATCTACTTTGTAATGGAATGTTCTGTTACTCGTGTGTCATTAAATTTGTTTAGCAGAGTAGAAATAAATATTTTAATGCGATTTTGGTGAAAATTCATTGGTAGAAAAGAGTATATAACGAAAGAAAATTCTCATTATAAAAGATTATAAAGAGTTTGATAAAAAGAGGGAAATTCGGTTATTGTTTCTAGTCGAGCTAATTGCCAGTTACAATTTGAATTTATATATTCACTTTTTGCTTCTAGTCACAAAAAAATCGAGAACAGGATTACCACAGAAGTTTATATCAACTTGTGACAAGTTTAACTCAATTCGATATAAGCAATGAGTTCCAACATTGTGATAGAAAATTCTCAAAACAGCTCTGAAGATCCTCCTCCTATTAAGGAAAAGAAAGAGATTTTTTCTGAAAAAACAGTTCCAGTTAAAGAAAATGCTTCATACGACGAAGAATGTACAGAGCTTTCTCTGTCTGGGTTGAACTGGCGGGAGAAAATGCAGCTGAGGTTTAGAAAACTCTTTGCACCAGCTATTGCCAGTCGAGCAGAATCTACACCAGAAGAGAGACGATTCTTATGGAAACTTGATCTCATTTTAATGACATACGGTTGTATGGCTCACTTAATCAAAAGTATCGATCAATCCAATTACCTTAACGCTTATGTTTCGGGTATGAAAGAAGATGTATGTCCATGAATCTAGAATATACAAGAACCATACTAACATTAATCTAGCTGAGCATGTATGGAAATGAGCTTAATTATTTGGCTACATTTTTCACAATTGGTTATGCATTGTTTTTGATTCCGTCGCAAATTATTATTACAAAAGTGAAACCCAATTATTGGTTACCTCCATTGGAGTTAGTATGGGGTATCATTACAGGTCTTTGCGCAGTTGTGAAAAACGTTCAGATAATGTATGGCCTTCGATTTATTATTGGTGCCGCAGAATCATCAGCTTGGCCAGGAATGATTACAATTTTTATGAATTGGTATACTCCAACAGAATTTGCTACTCGAGCAGCTTTCTTCGCTGTAGCAGGAGCAGCAGGAAACATGACAGCAGGTGCTTTGCAAGCTGCTTTGTACAGAACATTGAATGGTGTTCATGGAATTGCAGGATGGAGATGGATGTTTTTGATTAATGGAATTATGACAATTACTGTTTCCATTATTGGCCATTTTGCAATTCCCGATACTAGAAAGGGTGCCTTTTGGTTAACTGCCCGAGATCTAGAAATCGCTAAAACACGAATGGATCGTGTAGGACGAAAGACTGTGGCAAACTTCAAATGGCGTACATTCAAAGATGTCTTGTCTGATTACAGAGTATGGCTTTTCTTTGGAGTCTATGGATTCAGATCATTGTCTCAAAAGGCGCTACATTACTTTAACTTGTTCATCAAGTCAGTTACTCTAGAAGATGGTGTTACTCCCAGATACAATGTCGAGCAGGTTAATCTTATCCCTATGATTGCATATGGCGTTGAAATGGTAGCAGTCTTATTTTACAGTAGGTTGGCTGATATGACTGGCAAAGGCCATTATATTGTCGGGTGGTTGTTATTGTTGACTGCCTTTTCATTGGCAGTATTATCAGCATGGCCGCCCTCCTACGCATTTAAATTTGCTGCCTATATCATCCTGTTTTCTGCTACTTCAGTAACACCTATTTTAATGTCCTGGATGGCTCGTGTCTGGAAGGAGTTTCCAGAACGCAGAGCATTAATCACCGCTTTAGTAGTTTTAATCTCCTACGCTAACGAAGCCTGGATGGTTATTGTATTATGGCCTGCCAAAGAAGCTCCTCACTACAAAGTTGGTTTCAAAGTTTCTTGTGGTTTTATTGTTTGTTCATTCATTTTCTTGATCATCTTCTACAAGAAGGTTGGACTTCATTGATCAACTTACTCTGATTCGTCACAAATTTAATATAGATCTAATCACCATTCACGCCTTTCATATATAAGAAATTACATAACAATTTCTTTCACATTAGTTCACGTGATGCATGCTTTTACCATAAGGCAACTGCAGTCTTATTCTCATTCATTTTATTTTTTCTCCACATTGCTCGCTCTTGACGATATCTCATAGAAGTCAACGCGCTCCAGCTTCTTCTCTATGGTCTGAAGCTGGTATATCATTAATTAGACTTGCCCTATTGGACCTCTTCTTCCTGTCTACCAGAGGTGTGACTTTATTTAACTTTACAAGTCAACTACCAATACTTTGCACTTCCTACACTATTTATACTTTATTGCAATATGGTAACACCGACTTCAACTACAACTAAGCGAAGGGACACATTTTCTTCTTCTCGAAGCTTGTCCTCGCAGTCTCTCAATATCATGAGCCCTAAAATGGGCACGGCTAGTGCTACCGACTATATCAACTCGAAAACTCCAGTGCTGACCTCGACGCCGACCACTGCAACTCCTTCAGATGTAGACTCTGAGACTGAGGACGACTTGGATTTGCCTCGCGAAGCTCTTGGGTTTGGAGGCGTAGGAACTAGTTTCGACGATGAATATATCGACAATGTTACTAATTACCCATTTCTAGAGGCATCCTATAATCATGAACAGATGGAAAATGACGAAAGCTTACCAGAAAGACTGGAATGGCAAGCGATGCTATCTTCAGTTATTACTGGAGAGGTAGTTCGATCTGAAAAGATACGATTAAAGACGAACACCGAGGCTTCAATGAAAGAAGACGATTTATGGATGGAAATTAGATCTAGAATGTGTGGTCGTTCTCTTGCTGATCAGAAACGAGTAATTCAAAGTGCTAGAGTCACCTCAGAAGCCAAATTACACGATATCAAAGATTTCAAAGTTTCGGACCCTACTGATTTGAATTTGACGTTACAAGAGGTAAACGATACTCTTTTGGAGCTCGAATATTGCGAACAGCTCTGGCAATCTACACAGATTATGAAGTCTAAGAGTGCCATGTATAGAGATCCCGATTTTCAACGCCATATTGAAGCACTATCAACTTGGTCTACAGTTACAGAATGGATAAATAGAGAAATCAAGTTACTTCAAGTTTGGACTGGCAATGAGGCCACAGACCCTACACTACCTCCAGACGTCAATAGGACTTCAGGAATGGTCGAACCTAGTTCGTTGGTGGACCGAATTATTAAACAAGAAGATCTGATGAAAATTTTTGACGAAAAAATTAAATCTAATATTGGACCTGTTATCGCTCGAGCCAGAGAAGGCCATATTGAGTTTCGTGAAGAGTTTAAAGCTATTGGACTTCCTGTTCATACCGAAGGCCTTGAAACGCTCATGAAATTCCCTATACAACTTATCCAAGAGTTGGTCAATCAACGTTTGATTTACGCAGCCAAAATGAATACCCCTACTGCAATGCTTGTGGACCAAACAATTGAAGATTTGTCTCTATATCTTAGCATTGCGCTGTTAGTTAAAGAGCGAAATGTTCATTATACTGCACCTGTGCAAGATGTTAACTGGATCAGATATAAACCTGATTTAAAATTCGACGCCATTTTGCTACAGTGTGTCAACTTTTTCTTTATGCTTTCTAAAAGCAAGTTTGATCTTTCTGGAGGCCAATCCCATCTAGGAATTAAAGAAATTGATAGATTTGAAGCACACTACAACTTCTTGGAGCAGGTTGCAAGGTATGTCGAAGGTGGTGATGTTGCAGTTGCGGTTCAGTCTTGTTCACTCGTTATGAAAATGTGTTCTCGGCTGTTGACATACTGGGAATATCAAGTGAAAAATCCTCCTTCTACTTCAAGTAAAGTGGAAGTAGAGAGATGGTTTACACATACGACGGAAAGAATTAGAAAAGCCCAAAGAAAACTTTTGAGATTTTACAAGTAAGTTGATTTTATTTTCTTGGTTGTTATCATTCTAACGCTCAATTAGAATATTGGCATTGCAGTATGAAAATTCAATAGAATTCTCATTTAGAACGACAAGATTAAAATGGTTTATGAATGCTTTAAAAGAGAGTAATCATTTTCTGGTTTATACTGGAACGCTGGAAAAAGATGGCATTTATGCTATCGCTGACCCTGCACTTCTTGATGAACCTGAAAAGATTCGTGCCTTGCTCCGAGGATATTCCTCAAGGTCTGCTAATCTTTCAATTCCCTCGCGGTATTTGATTCTATTTTCTATTCAAGAACCATTAGCATGGGAAGGACCAATTGTTGATATTACTATACCCAACACACAAATGGACATTAAACCAGGAAAGATGAGGGTTGTTTGTGAGGGAGGAACTGCAGATATGAGACAAAGCAATGAAAAATTGGCCATGCTCACAGGTAGTAAAGATATTTTTGATGGTGCCATTGAATCAATATCGCAACTAGGAAAAGTGAATATCGAATTGGCTAGAATGAGAAAAATCTTGTTCAAGATATCTATGGCTGTCATTGAAAACCCGCGTGGCATTAGACAAGATTTCAAGGGACATCCTGAAATAGTACACAATTCTTTTGTTTTTGCCCGAGAATTTGGACAAAGAGGTATCAATGTTATGGATGGATCTAGGAGAGGTCATCTTGCAATCAAGTTAATTAACTTGTGTATCGAATGGCTCAGTTTTATTTGTGATGACTGTGAGCCCTCAGATCCAAAAACATTTAGATGGACAGTTATTGCAATTGAGTTTACTATGGTGATGACTCGGGGTGTCAATATCGTTGCTTTATCAGATGAACAGTTTACAAAACTACGGCTTAAAGTTGCGGGTTCTATGTCACTATTAATTTCGCATTTTGATATTATGGGAGCCAGATCAAGAGCTCAGAGGACTCAGCTCTCATTATCTAGAGAAGACAAACAGCAGAAACCAGAATTCGAAGTTAAAGATGATGTTGAATTGATCAAGGAATTTCATTCACATGTTTCGAAAAAATTGGAAGATTTGGAGGCGAATTTGACTTCTCATAAAAATATGGGTAAAGTCATTGACGAAAGTGATGATAATGCTGAACTTCTTACATTTCTATCTTCAAACTTTGTTTACCGATCGTTTAGATGGCAGCAAGGTCGATTTATAGGTGGAGGGTCTTTTGGTTCTGTCTACGCAGCTGTTGACTTGGACTCAGGTTCAGTTATGGCTGTGAAAGAGATTAGAATGCAAGATACGCAATCTATGAAACAAGTATTGAAGTCTATTCGGGATGAAATGACAGTTCTAGAAATGCTCAGGCACCCCAATATTGTGGAATACCGTGGAGTTGAAGTACATCGAGATAGGGTATTCATTTTCATGGAATATTGTCAAGGTGGGTCTTTAGCAAAACTGCTAGAATATGGCAGAATTGAAGAGGAAAATGTCATTCAAGTATATTCTGTGCAGATGCTTGAGGGTTTGGCATATCTTCATAAAAAGGGAATTGTGCACAGAGATATCAAACCGGAGAATATATTATTAGATCACAATGGAGTGATCAAGTTTGTTGATTTTGGAGCTGCTAAAGTGATTGCAAATAGTGGCCGAACACGACGAGGAGGAGGAGGAGGGACAATACAAACGGAAGAAGGACGGGAAAAAGACTCCAAGCTCAATTCTTTGATTGGAACTCCCATGTATATGTCGCCAGAAGTGATTACTGGTTCTACCAATGGTATTGAGAGCTCGAAAATAGATATCTGGTCGTTAGGTTGTTGTGTGTTGGAAATGGCTTCGGGAAGAAGACCTTGGGCAAATCTAGACAATGAATGGGCTATTATGTACCATATTGCTGCTGGCCATCAGCCCGCCTTTCCTACTACAGACCAAATGAGCGAACTTGGATTGGCATTTTTACGACGAGCTCTCACGGTTGATCCATCCTCACGTCCAGTTGCTTCGGAGCTGTTGGAGGATCCATGGCTGCTAAATGTATTTGGTGCAGCCGCAAAGGTGGATACAAATTGAAGAAAGGTCTTTCCAGTGATAACTCTTCATTTGATTGTATATAACTTGAGAGACGATATCAATCACCAACTGGGAAATGACGGAGTTGGATATTACAATCCAGGTTGAGATTTTAGTTTGTGCTTAGGCCATATGAGATATTTGCATAGCATTATAAAGAGAATTATATTAGAGTTAAAGTATTTTACAAACTTAAATGAACAATGGTAAGTTTAAAGCTGAGACACATTTCCCGGAATGACGTCAAAATGAGCTATGAAATAGTTCTACCATCAGTATTCATTATATACAAGATATATCAACAAGAAGAACTAATGAAACTATTCCAAAATGTGCTGTCTTTTAATTTATACTTTGTTCATCTATTTACAGGCCTGTGCTTTGTATTCTCACGCACATCCTCTCATTTTCACCAACCCCATAGAACACTCTAAATCACCATCCAGCATCCAGTTACAATCAACATAACCAAAAAAATAGCAGTAATAACGCCAGCGCCAGCTCTATCTTTAGTTTTAATTTCAATAGCATTTTTGGTGGCCTCTTGTCCTTTCCTAACTGATCCAGCAGATCCGTTTCCCTGGGAAGTAGCACCGCTACTGTAAGCCAAAGGGCCCGGCCTGGTCCAAACCAAACGATTTTGAATAGCTTCTAGAGCACTCATTTGTTCACCCAGGCCGTAATAGCCGTCCCAAGATCCTGTAAGCCAGTTAAGACCACAGGTATGGCCATCTGTTCCTCCAGTACAGGAAGACAAAACGGCAGGAGTTGTAGATGCTAGGTATGATTGAATCTCGTCACTCAGGACGGGCGCCATCAAGCATGTGAGCCCGAGGAAACGAGAGTATATGCCTTTGAAACATCTTTGATCATTGTTACACTGGTTGGAAGGCTGGCAGGCTGCTTCGAACATGACATGAGTAGTTGAGTCAAAGAAAATCTTTCCACGATTCCAAATGTTTGTAGCTCTAGTCAACCATTTGGTTTCATTGGTATGATTATACATGTATGCTGAACCGGAAATGAACAATCCAGAGTTATATGTCCATTCCAAAGGAGAGTGGTCGGTACAGTTAGCTTCGATATTACCACCATCGTACACATGCCAACTGTCAGTACTGGTATCGATATATCCTACATTTTCAATCCAATCCCACACTTTTTCTGCCCAGTCAGCATAAGTTTGATTATTCGTGTAGCGGGCTAGTCTGGCAGCAAGATGGAATAAACATCCATTTGAGACTGTATTTTTATAATTATAACCATTGTTCCAGGTGAAAATTTGCCATCGCAAGCCACCTCCACAATGCTCAGTATCCCATCTTGCAGCCATGGTATTGAATACAGCTTGAGCTAGATAAGCCCATTGAGGCTCGTTGTCTGCTGGGTTGGTGAAGTTTTTTTCGGCGGCAGCAATAGCGGCAATCCCCCAAAATGCTTGATCGTCGTTACCTTCAGTGGTCGTTTGATTAGAGGGCATGTAGTCCCAGTCATTGCCAGTTTGATAGAGCATACTAGACTTTACAAGCCCGTTATAAGTTTCATCGCCAGTATAATACCAATAATCAATCATGGAACCCCAAGCAGCACCTGCTTCCCACCAGTAGTATGGGTAAGTGAACATTCCAGGAGCTTGACCAGAATCGTTACCGTTGTAGTAATCCATGAGGCCCTTTGCTAGCAGAGCTAGGCCAGAGTTGATGGAGGAGGTTTCAGAGAAGTCCATGTCTAGAGCAGCGACTTGAGCTGGGAGAAACGCCGTCAGCATCAGCGACGCGTTGATGAGTGTCGAGGACGAGAGTCTCATTGCGGGAGCAGGTATATGTGAACTTTAAACGTTTGAGGTATGAAAATATGGTTTGAGAACGTTTTTCGAGATGAAAGTTTGTTTAGACTGCGCAAGGAAGACGTTGAGGTACAATCTGCGCAAGAGGTTTTTAGACAATCTATGCTGTGGAAAAAGTAGCTGACGAGCAAAGAACCAAGTATAGAAACGATCGTGGCAATATAAAAATGAGTAGGAAGTAGGAAGGAAAAAGGAATGGAGAGAAAGGAAAACTAGTCTAAGAGCATATAAAGAAAAAAAAAAAGAATTTCAAAAAAAGGGCATGAAGAACCATATTCCAGCTAAAAGGTCACGTTATTCGATTTGATATTTTAAGAACAGTGCTCAGCCCAGATAATTCAGGCTCTGAAGTTCTGTGGAATAGCGAGAGCTATAGTAAATTCAGTAGTGAATCCCTCAGAAGGCTTCAATATCCCCATATATATGTATCGTCATACATACTCACCGTCTCTAAGACAAAATCTTCTCTTTGACCTCCCAACGGTATGCATAAAACGAGATAGCAGTCCTTGGTAGCCGAGAAAAGCCAAATCTGAGATCTTGTCTATTTCAGTGGGCTGCAATAAGCTGCCAAGTTACGTCCTTAAACTTGAAAACGCTCCATTATCCCCAGTTTTTTGGCGATATTGGCTTTGGTACATGAACAATTGGCATTCGTAGCCAAGGTATTGCAAAGGTCTTACCGTTGTGTTCTATAGGATCACAAACTATGTTCAATAACTAACTCATAGTATAAATAGGTAAATAGGTAGTAATAAGTAAATAAGTAAATAAGTAAATAAGTAACTAATAGAAATAATAGAATAACAGAATATTAGAATATTATAAATAACAAAATAATAGAATAATAGAATAATAGAGTAATAGAATAACAGAATAACAGAATAACAGAAATAATAGAAATAATAGAAATAATAGAAATAATAACAGAAATCAACAAAAATTATAGAATTAACAAAAATAAAAAAATCTATAACATACAATCAAAATTTGAAATAATTAAAAAATATCTTGATAATTAAAATAATAATGTAAAAACTACATGCAAATTCATACCAGTTGACATCATACAATTATTAACATTACTCTTCATAATACTCTTAAAATCCTTTTAGTTGATTCACAAATTGTTTAGCTGTATTGTCTCCTAGAGCAGCTGCATTGTCCATCCAATGTTTTGCAACCGCCAATTTAATCGTATTCAATTTATCCCTATCCTGTCTCATTTTATAATCGTCCAAATTCATATTGTCGTGAATCTCACTAGATTTCGAAAAAGGAGCTACGCAAATAGGGGTTGAATCAGGATGGGAAATGTACATAAGCCCAAGTTCCCTCTGACCATTTACGTCACCCTCTTTTGCTGCAATACTCCATAACTTTGCACAGTCCTCCAGCTTACGATCCGTGGGATAAAACAGATTCGACTGTAGTGACCCTGAATCTGAAGCATTGAAAAGCTCTGTAGCCTTCAACGAAATGATGTTCAAGTAGTCTTTCTTGACCGAGAGTGCTGCAATGCTCATATCCCAAAACGCCTTGCCCATATCTGTCATATCCAGTACATTCGAAGGTACAAACGCTGCTATAAACTGCAAATCCCTGAAAAGTGTCCTACATTCTGACTTGTGAGTCTTGATAATCTTTCGCAATTCATTGGCTATCGCATCAGTGTTGGGCCCTGTTTGCTTATGAGCCGGATCAGAGTAGTTGTTGGAACCTAGCAGTGGAGAATTACGTTTTGCCTCCACCGTAGCAATTGCTTCACCCAAAGATGTAAGAGCGGAAACGCTCCCTATACGACTTGGTGTTTTGTCATTAGTGAAGGCCTGACCATGTGGTGTCGTAGTTAAAGGGATCTCAGAAGACAGTGAGATTTTACTTGGTCGTGTTTTCAGCCCAGTAGGCCCATGAGTTGATTGAGTGGTCAGGTAAGATACAACCACCTGTATAAGCTCAGATAGTACTTGCAACTTCTCCATGGGAGCAGGTGTATATGATAATTTGATAAGTAAGCTTTTGTAAGCTTCTTGGAATGGAAATGTGCTCTTAGGTTGCCCATGGAAACTCATTGAGCAAAAGGAATCGGTTGACGAAGGCAATTGGTTCCAACTAGATCTTAAATCTTGAGGTTTTGATTTAGAATCATGGCCCATAATCGATTCTTCAATAAGCGGATCTACCAGCCATTTATCTGTTTCGGAGCCTAAAATAAATTGTTAACATCAAGAACAAAAATCAGTAGTAGTTAGTCTTACCTTCAGCCAATCCTTCTAACCCGAGATCAGTAAAAATCAAGCTAGCAATCTTCATTTGTAAATTAGATAATACCTGATCTAGCTCTTGTTTCTTAAACAGCTGTTTGGACCGATTGCAATCATCTAAATTAGTTGTCGAAGAATTAGAAATTTCTTCCGCAAAGGTCCCACTATCTGTTTCAAATCTTGCCCTAGTCTCTAGAAAAGATGACCTTTCATTTCCTCCCACCTTGGGGTCAGCTTTCTTACAATATGCTTCTTGGAAAAAAGAAGTTCTCATCAAGTCAGAAAGATTGGGACTAGATTTAAGTGACTTATGCCCACGAAATGAGAGCGACTTGGACATCTCTGTAGCAGCGTTTCCACCAGAGAACTTGTTTCTTGCCATATGAGAGGGCTTGGATATGTCAATACTATCCATAGAGCGTCTGTTAAATGAAGAGTCACTCTCGGTCTCAACCTTAGACGCTGAATTGTTCTGAAAATTGTAAAAAGAAGACTTTAATGGAAATACTCCACTACCACTAGCGCTTCGTTGACTTTGAACTCTAGAAATTCCTTCTACCTTCTGAAAATGTTTCCCAAAATCATCTTTAAATAATATGCTGGAAGCTAATATAGACGGACCTTTTTCTCCACCAGTGGTAAGACGTTTGACAAGGTCGTCAATCTCACAAAAGGTTCGATGAATTCTCTCTTCGCCACAACAATAATTTTGAATATTTTGACCTTCCATCCATTTAAAGGTTGCAATTGATTCTTTAGTTGAGAGTTTGTTTTTTCCTACATACTCTTCAGGGGCAAACATAGAATCACCCGAATTTGAATTTGGTCTTTTCTGTGAATATTCTCTTTTATTGGTACCAAATCGAATTATCGAGGACAGAGAATTAGTGGACCCATTTCGTTTCAAAGAGTGACCTCGAGTATACCCATAAGTAGGAGAAAACGGGCCAGAAGATCTCATGCTATCATCAAGTATATTTTTGTCATTTTTCTTTTCAGATGAGCCGTGGTTCAAAGTGTGAATGATATCTTTTGCACGAGACCAAATGCTACTAGTTTGTACCTCACTAATATACCAAAGTTTTAAACGCCAATCGCTCAAAAGATCAAGAACAAACACAATTCCGTTTTCCAGCTCCCTGATAGCTGTGTCATAAGGGGCCATTTGCTCTTCACATAATCGCAATTTCATAGATATGGCATCAAGTTTCTTTTTCTTTCCATCCTTAATCAGGTCCATCAAGTAAGTGTTTATGTCCTTTCCTTCCAATAAAGGATTAAAGTTAGCATGGGATGTTCCAGTAAGCGACTGGAGAACTTGACATGCTTGGGAGTACTCAGTTCCAAGGAACCAATTGTGATTTGCAATTGCTTTTTCTGAACCACTTTTCAAAATATCCAAGACATATGTAGATGAGCCCGGGAAAGTCCCAAGCTGGAGCAAAGGAGACTTGATATTATTTTTAAATGCAGATGGGTATCGCTTTTTCTCTTTAGTGCTCTTTGAGAGAAGAGAACACTGTAAACCAGGCGGTTTCAAGTCGGAAACCTGCTCAGAAAAGTGGAGAGATGGAATATGCGGGAGGCTGTTAGTGTTCTCATCTATTAGCTTATTCATCGAGTCTAAAACCAGAGCTGTCGAAGATTTAAAGTTGGCAGAACAGACTTTGGCATCGGTGAATATGTATAGCCCATCTGCCTGTCGAGAAGATTCTACATTTGAGTTGGAGATTGACAACGAGAGAAGTTTGTCGATAAGAATATCACTCGGAGCATTATCTGCAATTCCGTCACTGTCAAAATAGAAAATATGCCACTTTTCCGCCAATACGGGTGGAAGCGTGGAAGAAGATCGATGCCTATGAGTGAGGTTTAAATGGGGAAAGGATTTCAACAACTCATCTATAACGGGGGCAATGTCTGTGCTCATGTCTTTCAAGTTCCATTCCAGTGGATCGCCTTTACAGCCAAAAAACGGATTGCATTCAGTAGAGTCGTTGCTCGGAAAATAGAAAGACGGATCTTGATAGTCTTCTGTTTTAGAAGGATCATCTAGATCACCAGCAGGATTGAAACCCATGTTACTACTTGTAGGACGACTCGAGTTGACTCCAGACGATCCAGTGTTTGTGGCAGATATGTTGAAACTGGATGAAAAAGAATTGGAGTAGGAATCACGCCTGTCTACAGAAAAATCTGGAAACAAGCTGGTGAAAAGTGTGTAGATATCTGAAGAGCACAATACCAACAGCTGGCCAGTATAAATGCTATCCTTGCCGTCACTGGAGTTGCCAATGATGTCACCGTCAATAATGTGCGAACGGAGCGTTGACTTGAAGGAATCGTCACCAAGATCAACGTCGATTAAACCTCTAAAAACATTGTAGATTTTGAGAATGTGTTGGGATATTTCGCAGGAGCTGTCGACATCAAACTTGAGAATAGCGGACTCGACATAGTTTCTGCACTCATGGAAGATGGGAATCAAGATTTTTTGTCGCTGGGTATTCGAGACGAAAAAGTCTGAGACCAGCCCCAGGTTTTCAGGGGCGCTGAAGAGGCGATAGAGAAACTTATTGACGAAATAATCGTAAAAAATGAAATTTAAAACCTTGAGCTTATTGTGGGGAGAAACCTTATTCAAGACAAGGCGAGCAAATTGAACGAGATCTTCGGGGATAAGATGGATGGATGAGGACACAAGTTTGAAAAAGGACAGAGTGCAATCAAGAAGAAACTTTGAGCGCCTAAAGTTGGAATCCGATCTTTCGTCAGAAGATAGACACTCCGAGTTGATGCTTTGGGAGTCCGGATCAGCATAGCTGGTAGGACGGGCGACGGTTCGCTGGATGGAGATGGAGGGAGAGGAGCTGGGGTTGAGGAAACTCGAGCCAGTCAAATTTCCAGTGCAGGTAGCTAGCTGGACATGAGGTAAGTCTGGGGAAGGATATGCAGAGGAAGGAGCGGAAGAGTTGACAGAGCCTGGATTATTAGTGGAGATGGGGAGACTGGACTGGCTAGCATTGTGGTGGGCAAAGGAGGACGGGGAAAAAGACTTTGTGAGAAACTGGCCGTCGTGAAGAAACTGGAGGAGCAAATGCTCAAAGCCGTCAAAGAATGCATATTTGGTGAGAGCGGCGAACTTGTCGAGAATGGCCAAAGAGACCTTAAAGTACCTTTTCATGGACATTTCGAGGAGGAAGGCAATGACAAAAGAAAAGTACTCAAACTTCTGGGAGAGCGGAGCGGTTGACGGGAAGAAGGAGTGAAAAATAATGTCGAGAGCATTGGAGCGATGCAGGGAGCAGAGAGAGTCCAAGGGATCTTGATGCGAGGGATTGAAAAAGGCAGATAGCGAGAGATCGTCGAGGTCAGCGAGCGAGGCACAGAGAAAGCTGGGGGAGGACTTGACGGTGGAGAGGAGGGAGTTGAAGGCCTCGAGAGTGTCAGGCTTGAGGGAAGCAGAGAAGTGAGCGTCAATGGCGTAGGAGGCGGAGGAGTCTAGGAGGGAGTGGACAAAGGTGGTGGCCTTGGAGTAGAGCTTGGAGGAGGCAATGGCGTCAGACTTGGTGGGGTCGGAGACGGAGTCGAGGTAGGCTACGAGGGCGGGCAGGAGCCTGCTGCAGAGGGCGTGCTGGACGACGCGGTGCTCGAGGGAGCGGGTCGCGTCAGCGAGCCGGAGCTGGGCGGCGGCGGCCTGGGAGTTGAGATGGATGAGAGATTCTAGAGAGATGCAGGAGAGATGCTGGGAGGACGAGTATTTCTGGGATGAGGAGTTCTTGAAAGGGTTTTTCTTAGTTTCAGGTGACGTGACCTGTGGTAAGGCAGGCAAATGAGCGTCAGTGCTGCTTGCAGACACAGCTTTTGAAACAAACGGATTGGAGTTTTGGGAGTATCGTTTGGAGGAGTCGAGCAGGTTGTCGGGAGTGTCGAAGAGGTTGTTGGACGAGTTGAACACGGTATGCAAGGGAGTAGGGCCGTCAGGGAAGACACCTGAAAGGGGCGGAGGGAAGGAGTGGACTTTGAAGGTGAGGTCGTCGTCGTTTTCCAGGTCAATGAGGTCAGCCTGGTCGTACTGGTTGGTCTTGATGGCGGTGGAGGAGATATCGCGGTCGTTCGGGAACACCATCAACGAACGGGCGTCGGTCGCAGCTGTAGACATGGTGGCTAGAAGGGTTAGATGGGATTTCAGGTAGGAGAGGACGATACGGACGGGGGAGCTCACATTGATCAAGAATAGTGTTTGAGCAAGATCATGCAATCATGATAGAAGTTGGTTGAGGCGAGATGGTGAGGCGAGAGACCTTGACCTTGATTAGAGGACCTTGAGTGAAAAGACCTTTGGAGGTGTAAAGGTCGTAAGGTTTGAAGGAAGGTGTGAAGAAAGGTGTGAAGGAAGGTGTGAAGGAAGGTGTGAAGAGGAAGGAGGAAGGAGGAAGGAGGAAGAAAAATGAAAATAAAAAAAGGAAAAATAAAAAAAAATAAAAAATAAAAAATAAAAAAATAAAAAATAAAAAATAAAAAAATAAAAAATAAAATAAAAAAATAAAAAATAAAATAAAAAAAATAAAAATAAAATAAAAAAAATCCCAAAAGGAGTCGATCTCCACAAGTTAGCCATGCCTTCAATAGACTTTCACCAAATATCGTAAACTTCAAACTTTGAGCTTAGATCATGGCTGGAATGCCAAAATTAGGGATGATTGCATGAATTAAGCAGCTGTCAACCAAAAAAAAACAGAATATTCAATACTTTTTAGTATAGAAGATTTAATATAGAATATAGAATCAGTATAAAATATCCAATATAAGATCCATTAAAATATCCAATAAGATCCTATAAAATACCAAATATAAGATCCAATACTCATTAGCAGATGAACTCTCCGTAGCCTCAACTTCCCTCTCTCCAGTCACTTCACTGGAATCACCGCAAACCACCTGAGAAAACCGCAAACCCACGAGAACCTTCCTCAAAAGTTTATTGCTTAGTTCCTCACTTCTAGCTCAACTTGGCCTCAGCATGTGGGCGGGCTCACACGTGTAGTCAGTTTAAACAGATCACGATAGCCCTACTCTCAGGCGTACTAGTGTCAAGATCAGCTCTACCTCAACACCGCTATTCAGCGTTGTCTTCTGTCTCTTCACGGTCTCTCTTCTCTCGTCGGACCCTGCAACCCGCGGCTTTCACCGTTCAGCCGTACTCTTATTTAGGTCCGTAACTTTTACCCTAACCCTTACATCAAATGGTAAATATTTTATTGGCGTCTTACGATACTTGCTAAGAACACAATGAGCACGCCCATTAAAGTCTCGTATTCGTCTCTGGTGTCTGGAGATTCAGACAATGTGCTTCCCGACGCATTTGGTCCCAGTTCACTAGGGATTCTCATAGTTTCCGACCTGCCTGCCGAGTTTCTGGAGCTAAGGAGCAAGGTCCTGAGCTCTGCAAGCTATCTCGCGCGACTGGGCAGCGAAAAGCTGGCCGGTCTGGAAGACCCGGAAAGCCACTATCTCAACGGATTCTCTCGAGGCAAGGAGATACTGAGGGACGGCAAACCGGATTTGCTTAAAGGGTCTTTCTACGCAAACTGCGGAGTGGACGCAAAGGACGCGGAGTATGAAGCGAAATACGCTGAGTTCACTTCGTACATGGCGGACCCGATATGGCCTGCTGAGAGCGACCTTCCAGGCTTTAAAGCGAATTTTCAGGAGCTGTGCGCGCTCATAACGAACGTTGCAAGCGAGGTTGCAAAGGGCGTTGACCGACTCTTTGGGCCCGGTGGTGCTTTGGAGCTCGCGACCTACAAAGAGGGCTATCTGCATCACATTGTTTCCACGTCCAAGACCTCTAAAGCCCGGCTGCTTCACTATTATCCGTCGACAGAGGACAGCAGTTGGTGCGGCGAGCATGTAGATTTTTCAAGTCTTACTGCGTTGACATCGGCCCAGTTTGTTGACGAGTGTGAGAACGCTGCGCTGCTCTCTTCAGGGTCTAATTCCCCGTTAACTGAGCTGTCGAGCTCGCCAGATCCTGAAGCTGGTTTGTACATTAAATCTAGAACAGGTGCAGTGGTACAAGTAAAGATTCCACGAGATTGTTTGGCTTTTCAGACAGGTTCGGCGTTACAAGAGACGACGGAGAATAACTTCAAGGCAGTATCGCATTATGTCAAAGGAATATCAAAGAACGGGCAAGTAGCTAGAAACACATTGGCTATATTTTGTCAACCTTCGTTGGATGAGAAGGTAGGATCCAAGTATCGAGATTTTGCTGAGTATTCTAAAAAGATATTAGAGGAAATACATTAGGATATAAAATAGGAATAAATAAAGTAAAATAAAGTAAAATAAGAAGGATGAAAAATAAGAATGGAAAATAAGAATGAAAATTAAGAATGGAAAATAAGAATGGAAAATAAGAATAAAAATTAAGAATGGAAAATAAGAATGGAAAATAAAAATGAAAATTAAGAATGAAAAATAAAGAATAAAGAATAAAAATAGGAATAAAGAATTAAGGATAAAGAATAAAGAATAAAGAATAAAGAATAAAGAATAAAGAATAAAAATAAAAAAATCAACAAGATAAAGAATTGACGAATCTTATATTAACATAATCTAGAGAAAGAACAAATTGGTAACGAATATATAACAACTGAGAGTAAAAATGTAAAATAAATCTGTTTATGCATCTACCGAGTTTTGAGAATCAGCTTGAGCCTTCTCATAACGTTGCTTGGAAATATTGACTTCACCATGAAGATCTTCAGCAAGATCCTCAAGAGTCTTTCTCTTGGTCTCAGGAATAAGGAATGAAGTAAAGATTCCCAGCAACATGAAAAGGGCATAGATTTGCATAACATGCTTCAACCAACAATTGGGCTTATCAGCAGGACAGTTGTGATTAATCAATGGACCCAAAACACACTGAGCAATAATAGCACCGACCTTACCAGAGGCAGCAGAGAAACCATGGGCAGTAGATCTGTATCTAGTAGGGAAGACCTCACCAGGAACAATAAAAGTGGTAGTGTTGGGACCCCAGTTACAGAACAATTGGGCAAGAACATATAAAGCAAGAAGACCATGGTTTCCAATCTTGTCATAAGCAAAACCAATGACGGCGAAAATAGCAGTAAGAACAATGAAACCTCCAATCTGAATAGTCTTGCGACCAAGGAAATCAAGAGTAGCGACAGAAAACCAGTATCCAGGAATGGCACCAGCACAGGTAATAATGATGTTACCAACGCAGGTATTGTAGAGATTGTAGTAGACATTCTTCTGGCCGGCATAACCAATGGTAGCAAGAATGACAGAGTTGTTCAGACCAAGACCATAGTAAGCTACATCTAGCAAGAACCAAGAACCAGCAGTACCAATGAGAATCTTGCCATGCTTCCACTGACCGAAATGGGACCAGAAATCAGCCCAAGAAGCCTTGGGAGGAGTGTAGACTTCTTCGTTCTGAGCCACGTCGCGGAGCTGCTGGACATCGCTTTCAGGAGCGTTACCAACTTTGCCAGAGACAAACTGGTTTGCGTCAGCCGCGCCCTTTTCAATGTCCCTGGATACGTCAAAGGTATAACGGGGAGTTTCAGGGATGGTGAGACGGAAGTAGAGAGCACAGATAGCAGGGACGGCGCCAAAGCCGATGAGCACACGCCACATCTGGTCAATGGCCTTTGTGCACTCGCCGGTGCACTGGGCGGTGGTTTCAGCGCCAATGAGAGAGTTCTTCCAGGCGGCGACACAGATGAGGGAGACGATACCACCGAGAAGCTGGCCCCAGCCTTGGTTGGCAAAGACGGCGGCCATGATGGCACCACGCCATTTGGTAGTGGCGAACTCAGAGGTGATGATGGAGGAAAGAGGGTAGTCACCGCCGATACCGATACCCATGATGATACGCCAAAAGACGAGGACGCCGACAAAGGTGACACCTGGAGACTCGCCAATGATGGTTTGGCCGATGGTAGCAGCAATGATGATGATGAGTTCTACACCGTAGATTTTCTTTCTTCCGACGACGTCGGCGATCCAGCCAAAGAAGAGCTGGCCAATGACGGTACCGACGGAGGTGGAGACCTTGATGAGGGTAGTAGTAGAGGAAGGAATTTTTCCGGTTCCGCCATACTCGGGGCCCCAGAAGACGTAGGCAAACATAGTGGTAGCGATGTTGATGGCGAAGATGTCAAAGGAGTCGGTCATGAAGCCGATACCAGCGACCATGATTGCTCTGATGTGGTACCAGCCGAAGGGAGCGTTATCGATTTTTTCGAGGGCAAGACGACGACGTTCATGAGGGTCTTCGATATGGGCAAAGTCGTTGACGAAGTTGTGAAAGGCGGCGTTACCACCAGCAGTTTTAACACCAGACATTACAGAGGGAGATGCGATGGAGAGTAGAGAATAAGTTGAAACATGAAGAAGATGAATGATTTATATAGGGATTGGAGAAGCAACCGTTGGAATTTCTTTTTTTTATTTTTTATAAGATGAGAATGGAAAATGAAAAATTGGTAAATTGGAAAAAAGCTAAAAAAAAAATAAAATAAAATAAAAAATAAATAAAAATAAATAAATAGATGAATAAAATAAATAAATAATATAATAAGTAATAAATAAATAACATAATAAATAATAAATAAATAATAAATAATAAATAAAATAGAAATAATAGTTAAATAGTTAATATGTCAAGATAGTAAAATATGATAGTAGATTATGATAGTTTAAGATAAAGTTGAAAAATAAAAATAAAAATAAATAAATAAAAATTAAATAAAATAATAAAATAAAATAAAATAATAAAATAATAAAAACGTGGGTCTTTTGTGCTGCTAAACTACGACACGATGGAAAAGCATGGCACACGACGGGCTCAAAGCCCAACAGGTGGAACACATGTGTGCCAATTTTTAGCGTCAAAGACAAGTCTTCGTGAGAGCTTGAGCGGTTACGTTTGGGAGTTTTTATTCCAATTCTTAATTTCAGTGTTTAATTCCTAGATTGTCTAATCGTTAAACAGATAAGATGATCTAGATTCAATTAATGCCAGCCAAATCCAGAGCTAAAATTCAAGCAAATCCAGGCTTCGCAGCCAAATCCAAAGCCAAAAAGCCAGTGCCAACGTTAAATCCATAGCCAACTTCAGAGCCTACTCCAGAGCCAACTCCAGAGTCAACTTCAGAGTCAACTTCAGAGTCAAACGTGCTCTAATCTCTCCAAATCCATTGGCCAATCTTTCGCACTGGCTATTTTCTTGAGCCAACTCTCACCATTCCGTCCCTTGGGCCAATAACATCGGCCCCCGACAGCATATGCTCGCTAGACCGCAGTGACTAACGTGCCCCGCCAAATTTATGCTACTTGTAACTTGCCTATCCCGTAAGCTCATCCTTCGTCTACTGTTTAAGGTTCCATGGCCAATTTAAAGTAATCAAACTCTGCATTCAGCTGGTTTACTGTGATTCACTTGCGAGTGGTGCCATAGCCAAGTGGATCAAGAAAATGAATAGAAATAAGAAATGAGAAATAAATAAATAAATAAATAAATAAATAAATAAATAAATAAATAAATAAATAAATAAATAAATAAATAAATAAATAAATAAATAAATAAATAAATAAATAAATAAATAAATAAATAAATAAAATAGATAAAATATATATATAAGAATAATAAGAATAAGAATAATAAGAATATAAAGAATATTAAGAATAAAAATAAGAATAATATATATTAAGAGTAAGAATAAGAATAATATATAAGAATACTAAGAATACTAAGAATATTAAGAATAATATATATGAATAATAACAATAACAATACTAACAATACTAACAATATTAAGAAAATAAAAAAAATATTAAAATATTAAAATAAAATATATAAGAATAATAAGAATAATAAGAATATCAAGAATAATAAGAATATTAAGAATATTAAGAATATTAAGAATACTAACAATACTAACAATACTAAGAATATCAAGAAAATAAAAAATATTAAAATAAAATATTCAAGAATAATAATAATAATAATAATAATAATAATAATAATAACGTGCTTAAAACTATTTTGTCCCTTCCATGAGCCGTTGAAAAGTTCATGCTTCATCTACATTTTTCATCTCAAAAATAAGCTTCAAAAACGACTCGATTACTAAAAATCTTGAATACTAAACTAACTCATCCCACTTCACCCTACTCATCTCCAACTCTTGACATCGCTGTTCAAGCTCCCCATTTCTCTTCTCCAACTCCCGCACCTTCCGCTCAAGCTCCTCAAACTTGGCTTGTCGTCTGTCCCGCGCCCGGCGTGCCGCCAACGTGTTGCGTGCTCGTCGAACAGCCTTCTTGTCCATCGGATCCGTCACTACTATAGGTGGAAGTGTCTTGGAACTCCCAACCCCCGTACTATCAAGAACTAAAGCCGTACCTCCGGCTTCAAATGAGTCTGGATCAAACAACGGCTCGTGCTGCTCGGGCGGCCCAACTGGAAACAATGGAAGCGTCGAATCCGCCATGAACTGGTCAAAATCAAACAACTCCCTTCCTGTCTCCTTCACGTCCTTGGGCCCAAAATCTCCAAATGAATCAAATATCTTGCTAACATCAAACTCCTCCAACGAAAACGTAGCCTTCTCAGAATCAACAGGTGTCTGGGGTGTCGGCGGGAACCCTTCTTTACTCAGCACAGTCGGCGTGCTTCCTCGCTTCTCGTCTAATTGCAAATGAGTCTCAGTGTGGATGGACGTTAATTCGTCCGCTATTATTATTCCCCCAATTCTTAACGGTGCTGGAATTATTGTTGGTTTCTGTAAGCTTGGTAAAAGACATTGTGTTTTTTCTAATGGAGACAGCTTTGCTAACTAAAAAGACGGTGATAAACGTAGGAACTTCTTTGAACGGGTTACTGAATTGTCAAAGAAGATGAGCGTATTGGGATTGAAGAACGGTCGATCTATGGGCGCACTACAATTTAGTGAATCTGTGTTGAGTTTTAGAAAACTTTGAAAAATTAAAAAAGAAAGGACATGCTTCGCTATTTATATTGTTCCCAATTAAGAATGGCAAAAAGAGTCATCCAGTGCAGTGCGTCGGTTAAGTACCATTTATCGTAACGCTTACAAATACAATCTATTAGAGTGATTGTGTAATGTATTAATAAATACTGATGTAATTCATTATTAATAATTATTTCGTGTGTTAATAAATAGTGATGTAATTTATTATTAATGATTATGTATTGTATTGATAAATATATTATATAATATATTAGTGTTTATTACAAGAAATTAGATAATAGTGTGTAATATCAATATAATTTATTTGTAACAATTATGTAACATATTTATTTGTAATAATTATATAATACATTAGTTATCTAGATCAGCTAAAGATTCAAGTTCATCTCTGATAGCTAGAGCATTAGCAGAGTACCAGTAAAAATGCTGATAAATGATGAATCCATGAAGCATTTAATAAATGCAGCAAGCAATTCATAAAGTTCTAATCACCGAAGCGTTCATATAGTCCGAGGTTTTAGTTGAAAGTTTTGTTGGTAGGAGTTGGGTTCTGCGAGAGTTAATTTTGTACTCCATCAAGTACTATTAAACGTCAAAAATGGAGAATATGTCAAAAATGTCAAAAATGTCAAAAATAATCAAAAATAATCAAAAATAATCAAAAATAAACGTCAAAAATAAACGTCAAAAATTGGCAAACCTCGTTCTATCGTTTATAGTTTCTTAGAATTGCTCCAATAACACCAAAAATATATGCTTCACGAACTCTAAGGATGATTGCTTGAAATTATACTTTGAGTTCGATAATCCGTACAATCGACTCCACCTTATTTGCTTCGATTAGATTTTCTACCCAACAACTCTCCGATTCAGGTGGTTGATCAGAACTAGTTATGAAACCGCCCATCGGTAAGAAATATCTCTTAAATTTACTTTCCAATTCATTTTTCAAGTCCCTTTTTGTTTTCCTGTGCTCCTGTTTGTCTCTGTTTCATTCTTTAAAGTTGAATATGGAATCAGTAAAATATTTAGGAGTTTAGGTCTACAAACCATTCATAATATCATAACTTCATTAAAATATAACCCCAATTTATAATTCTATCAATACAAGCTACTTCTTCTTCTTTTCATCCTTCTTCTTGATCAAAGCAATGTGCGCCTCTTCAAACTCCAAATGAGTGTGCTTGTGCCCTTTGGCATTCACCACCTTGCTGCTCTTCACCTTCTTCTTGGGCCCAGAACACAAACATCTCTCATATTCATACTCTATTGTACAATAGTTAACTGACTGCAGCCAGTCATCCTGCCAGCACTGTTCAATAGTCCACCTCTTCTCAGGATTGACCTCCAACATGCCTCCTACCAGAGGTCTAACCTCCTCCGGGAGGTTGAACAAGAGTCTGTTCGCACTGCTACTTTGCTGACAAGTATCCAAATACATTTTGAAAGAATTGTCTGATCGCTTGGGCACCTTCCAAGGGA
Organism: Geotrichum geniculatum; assembly: GCA_030566045.1. Taxonomy (NCBI): domain Eukaryota; kingdom Fungi; phylum Ascomycota; class Dipodascomycetes; order Dipodascales; family Dipodascaceae; genus Geotrichum; species Geotrichum geniculatum. The sequence goes on along the minus strand of JAJMHM010000046.1, from coordinate 90,430 downwards.
ACTTCTGCATCAGCATACAACAGAACACAATTGCTACTGACCATATATCAGAAGGCCTCGGATCGTAGACAACATTGGTGATAACTTCGGGCGCCAGGTAGGGATCGGATCCCACAATGCCCACGGCTGGCTCAATCTTTTCCTGCTCAGGATATCTGTAGACCACCGCAGAGCCAAAGTCAATGATCTTTACAATTCCACTATTGTTGACTACACAGTTGTCCAGCTTCAGGTCGCGATGGGCAAGACCACAATCCAGCATGTATTTCACGCCAGACATGATCTGCTTGAAGTCACAGTAGATTTCTTGTCTCGTCATCTTGCCGGACATAACAATGGCAAATAAATCATATTCACAGTACTCCATAACCTGATATATTCTGCCATCTCGAGGGTCGTGGATGATGTCCATGGTCGCAATAATGTGAGGCGAGTGCAGTGCTTGCGAGATACAATACTCGGACGTGATCTTTTTGCGGTACTGTCGCGGCGACTCGTGGTTCTGGGGCGGTCGGAATATCTTGACTGCGTATGTGGTGTTGGGAGTGGGATGGACCAGACGGACGTCGCCACCGGCGCCATCACCTAAGGGCTTGGAGAGCTTGCCATAGATCTTTGTGAAGGACTTGGGGGACGGGTGGTGGGATAAGGTTGAGTCGGACGAGGAAGAGGAGTTCCAGGGCTTGTGCCAGAACCGTTTCAAGTCGGTGGACAGAGAGGATGTAGAAGAAGAAGCTAGACTGGAGGTCGACTCTGAGCGGTGTCGATGTCGAGAAAAGAAGCTGAGAGTCTTTGATTTCGATGAGATTGGGGACGGAGGAGACGCGCTGCGTTGCGAGAGGTTGCGTTTGGTGGATGAAGCTCGGAAGTTTTGCTCAGGGCTGCTGGTGTTGACGACGGTTGAGGGAGGAGTGTTGGAAACGACGTCTTCAAAGGTTTCTGTAGAGTTGCTACTGCTGCTTGAATCATCTTCCAGTTCGCTGAGCTCGACGACATTGTGACTGGGCTCGCTACTCTTGTGCGAAACGACTTTTGGACTGGCGATAGTGGCAGGTTCAGGGTCGATGATGAGAGACTGGAATGCAGGAAGAGTTGTGGATATGACTGTGGCCATTGTTAAAGCATTTACCGCATGGGATAAAAGGACGAAGAATAAAAAAAACTATATAGACTATTATAAATTGAAGATGGGTTTCAGAAAACAGATGGAGGATTCGTTTTTATATATATATATATTTTTTTATTCTCTCTATATAGGATTTCGAATAGACAAAATGTTGGAAAGCGTATCCATTGATAGTAGGGTGTAAAAAAAGAAACGTTAGAAAGAAGCCATAAATTCCAACATTCAGGCAGTAGGAAAAACATGTATTTTCTTTTTGTGTTATTTCATTTCTTTTTTGCATTTTATGACAATCTGCGCTATTATAACACTGCAGAAATTCAATTTTTGCACCTCGCTTCATCTAAGAACCGTGGTGCACGCGAACATAGCCAGGTTTCCATCCAGATGCTGACACATTTTCCCCGAAAATCGTTGGTCATCACGCATCTTGTGCATGCCGAGCCGTTTCCATCTATCAAATCCAGACATGACGTGCATTAAAAAGAATCTTCCGAAAGGACCTCAACAATTGACAGGAAAAAAATAGACGTTTGGGGTTAGGTGAAGGGTAGGGTCGAGAACAATGGCAGCGAAACTGGCCGATGCTATGGTGTTTGTAGCATAGAAGCACAGATGTTCTGAGGTGTTCTGAGGTATACTGAGGTATACTGAGATGTACTGATATGTACCGAGATGTTCTGAGATGTTCTGAGATGTTCTGAGATATCCCGAGATATACTATCCTGAGTATACTTTAATATCCTGAGATATACTGTTATACGCTGTGCTATGCCCGTATTACATATCCGTACTACTGCCCTGTCCTGTACACTGTTCTGTGCCGTGCTGCTTGTTGTCTCTGAACATAATGCGGGGAGAACTAAGCGCCAGTGTTGGTTTCACGAGTCGGCCTGGGCTCAAACAAGGAACATTTCTCAACAGAGCAAAAACCTTGATTAACCCGAAATTAGAATCCGATCCACGCTAGCGCTGAGAAAAATTTGAGGGAAATGAGCTTTTCTCCACGACCAAATTAGCGTGAAAGACGGACCTCAACGTTCTACGCTCTAATTCATTAGAAACGCCCAAAGAGCACCGTATTCCAGTGAGCGTTTGCTCCTGAGCAATCGTGCCTGCTTTTGGAGACGCACGATGACGTAGGAAGTAGATCTACAACTCAGTCCTGAAGCAGGCTGTTGCCGCTGTGCAGCTGAATCACGCAGTTTCCGAAGCGTCATTCCAAAAGAAGGAATGTAAGCTAGCCATTCGGGCATCATGAATTTTTGCGCACAAATTATGTTCGACATTAAAACGACGGCAATTTATGCAAATTTGCAAATATTCGAGTCTACTCCTCGGTCACTGTCAATTTCCAAGAGACCGACCACTTGTTCTACGGGACACAAACCCGATTCTTTTTGAAATGTCTTGAAAGAATGAGTCTCAAGAGTTGGCTGAGCAAATCGTGCCAGTGCAATATTGCGTGAAGAGCATGAATAGCTCGGCGGTTTCTCATTGAAATTACAATTACTTTCAGCTTCTACACTAAACTGCAATGCTTGATACTTTCATGCTGGACAAGCCAAGTTGGAGACAGATTCTCTAGATCAATTCGGAGTTCCGACAATCCAGGGCTCAACTCAAGTTCAGTTCCAGTTCAATCCAAGCTCAATCCAGAGCTCAACTCAAGCTCAACTCAAGCTCAACTCAAGCTCAATTATAGTTTGAATTTGAGCTTAACGTCAGTTGATGGTTGAAAATATGGTAAACCCCAAGTAGAAAAGACATCTCCTCCATGGAATTTATTCATAATGCGAAATAAATGAAGGACTGTCCATACTTGAACCAGTGACGCATGAATTAATAGATCTGTTTCATATCTGGAGAGTTAATAGTCTGTTCTACTCGTCTATCTTGGTTATCTCAAAGATCATTTGGCTCGAATGTTGGCTCAAATATTGGCTCAAATATTGGGTGATATATTGAGGTCCTGACATGACTGAATTATACTGATTAAATCGTTTTATACGAACTGCTTCCCTTGATATTCAAAACTATAAAGACAAATCTAATTTCATTTTATAAATGAATCATTTGATACCTAAAAACTAGAGTTTCAAACAGAAATAGATTCTGCATGTTTTGATTACTGAAGCGAAATCTTTATTATTTTGAAGCCTTTACAAAGAATCCTGGCTGGCCACCAAATTCTACTTGATGGCATCACCAAGTGACCCTCAAACTTGCTACTGAAACTCGTAAAACTCTGACGATCTGAGGAATTGCATTGATATTTTTTAGATATTCCCTAGATAACCTGATTGATTCTTAAAAAGAGAGTTGATCTTGCCCATGAAATAAGACTAACATCAAAAGTCTATCCAGGTCTCCCCTTAGGCCATCCGGTGGTCCATGACGTTTGAGAATTTAGCTTCTTGACCATAGTCTTCATTCTTTACCTCCTGCTCTGACATCACCGTATCATGAAGAGTAAGACAAAGGACTGAGCCGATGACAGTGAAGGACTTGGGCGTGTGGTTGGCTGGCAGCATGATCTGGACTCGTTCACAGGTTTAGCTTTCTACTGGGAGCAGGTGTTGGCGGAAAGACTCTATAGACAAAGAGTAGGTATATGGCAGTTTTCATCGAGTTGAGCTCAGGGCCATGATGTTTGAAAGTGTTAGACAATAATATAATCTGTCAAAACGCTATTATAAGTTTTAATTGAGAATTACAAGTTTCAGTTGAGAATTACAAGTTTTAATTGAGAATTGCAAGTTCAATAAAGAGTTGCAAGTTCAGGGTTGCAAGTTCAGAGTGGCAAGTTTAGAATTGCAAGTTGAAAATATATGAAAATTGGGGTCTCCAGTAGTAGAACTTGTTTATGAAAAGGAATTGACGACGAATTGAATAAACAGGGTCCAGTCTTGAAATATTCGCATCCTACGATTCCTTGATCAGAAACAGACCATATCAAGCCTATTCAATGTCGAGCACAGACTTGCAATAAATGCATGAATGTTGAAATTTCCAACTCTGCTTAGTTCTTGTTGAACAGTTTATACAAAGGAAATACTTGGGCAATTTGCTAGAATTGACTTTCTTTTGTCGCTCAATCACCATAGCTTGGTCTGTGCTTTCTTCAAAGATAGTGATTTTTTTCTTCCTTTATACTTTATCTTCTTTTATCATCTTGATATCTCAGATCATCAATTATTGTAACACCGACACTCAACAGCGACACTCAACCGTCTAACGGCTTTATATAAAACACATCAGGCCAGTGGATATTTGCATGCTCAATGGAAACTTTGGCCCACCTAATCTCAATTCGAATCTAGCATCTACTAACAGTTCCATCTACAGTTCAATCTACAGTTCAACGCAGTCTCATCATGATTAGGCTGGAAATCCAGATATCAACATTCTCTCTGGTACAAATTATTGCAGTTCTATTCACACTATCAGCTTGTGTAATAACATTTTATGTCGGCGCTGCTATTTACAAAGACCCGACTGTAAAGGCTCTTGCACTTGCAACAGCTGGAATTCAGCTGATTCAAGTGGCCGGTTCTTTTCTAACAGCACTATTGATCTTTCAAAGCAAAATCCAACTAATACTAGCTAACGGTATTCCTCAATTGACTTCTGGGCTGCTGGGTATGCTATGGTTCTGTATGATACTGGCTGCTCCAAACAAAAGAGGCCTTTCTCAGAGTAAGATATTGGAGTTGACTTGCTTTGTTCTATGGGTATTTACACAAACAACCAACGCAATGGCACTGATTTTTTCAGTCATGGAGTTCCAACTACTTGAGTCAAAACGACAAGACCCTTTTGCCAATGGCCATCCTCAGAATAAGAGCATTGGCTCTTTTACCGAAAAATTATCTCATCGACCTAATACGAGCAGTGGATCTTTGACATATCTTCGGAATGAGCCATTACCCATGAACGACAGATCATCATTCTCTGTTTTCAAGACCCTCAAGTCTTCTATCAAAGCTCACCATCAAAGCGACAGTCAAGTGCACCTCTTTGACTCTCCTCCAATTGAATCAGATAAATTTATCTTTACAAAACTTTTCAACCAAAAACCTCCTACTCCTCCAACGGAACAAAGACCTATGACAATTGCAAATATGTCATCTATAAAAGGATTTGATGACTGGGAATTCAACACCTCGAATATACATGGACGACTCGACTTAGCATCTCCTTCACCGTTGGCATCACAAAACCAAACACAGGTTTCAAACGCAGAATCGGTATTTACTGCTTCTGCAAACAATTTTAACGGGTTACTGAATCACGCTGGATTTGCCAGAGCTCACACTCCTAAGCAGGCCGGTACTGAGGATGATTTGGATTTGAATTTTACACAAGCTTCTCATTCCGAATTGCTGAATCCATATTTATCGAAGGAATCTTTGAACTCACCAAAGTCCAATATTCCTCCATCACCATATAGCCAATTTGATAGAGAAAGACACATTCGACAAAGTGTATCTTCATGTAATTAGACCTTTATAATTCTTTTAATACTAAGAGCTATTTCCATTCCCCTAATATTCCACTAGCTCCTAATATTTTACTAACTCCTAACATTCTACTAACTCCTAATATTCTACTAACTTCATTCCCCTAACAATTTCATTCCCCTAACGACTATAGATTCCCCTAACAAAGATTCCCCTAACAATTTCATATTTCCACCAAAATTTACAACTAGATGAGAACAAGATTTCACCAACAATTGAGATTTTCCATTTAAAACCATGACCACTAAAAAGTACAATTTCTCAAGAATTCTTATTGTGGTATAAACAGGATATCCATTTTATTGGACCAGCCATATATCGTGATAATATCCTTTGAGTGATATCCTTTGACTGAGAATAGTTACCACTCGAGCTGCTTTGGCTAGAAAAAAAATCAGGTTTGCATCCAACTAGGCAGCAGGTCTTTGTAACCTTCCAAATTGGGACTTTCATGTTTGATTGAATCATACTGCTTCTTTGCAATCAAGATGGAGAACTCCTCTAGAAATCTGCGCAACACCTTGGGGCCTTTCAAAGCTTTAGGGATAGAGGAACTGATATGTTTCGTGTAACTCGTTGACTTGCCCTGCTCTAGAGCCACTACTTGGTCCAGTAAATAATCACGCAGGTCAACTAAACCTTCAAACTCAAGTTCCGGAAGCTGAGACGAAGGTTTCGACGAGAGTTTAGCATTCGCCAAAAGATCTCTGTAGTGGATAGCTCCATACCACACGACTTTGTCGAAAAATGGATATCTGAATTTCTGAGGAACTTTTGTGCGCGCTTCTAGTTTAGCAAGAGCTATCTGGGTCGGGATATTGATGGGAGTTAAAAAGTTACCACCAACGATGACGGAGTCTTTGGGCGTGTAAACAGCATGAATCCATCCTGAAGGGATGATTAACGAGTCACCCGCTTTCAAACGCACTATTTGGCACTCCTTTACTAGATCTCCAAAGAAAGTTGTAGACTGGTCTGAAGACTTGCACCACTGCTCATATTTTTTCAAGTTTGTAGGAGTAGGCCGAACAAACACAAAGATCTTAGCACCCGAGATCAGATGGTAGAACACTGAGGTTCCGCCAAAGTCGATATGGAAGTCTGTATAGGCGTCCTGAACAGACATTAGACAGTAGAGTCTGGCTTTAGGATACTCATTTTTGGCGAGCTGTTCCTTGGGCCAGACCATATCGACCCAGTCCATATCACGAACAAACTTTGGTCTCTCGATAGAGTTACCGAGCTCAGTGCCTGAGATTTCGAGACTGATGACGTTGAGAATACGGTCTCTGTCTTCTACGGGCTTTTCAAAGTAGGCAGCCCAGCAGCCCATGGTCCAGGCTGGCGTTGCGAGATTTTGCGTCAATACGTCCACGACCTGAACAGGCTCGTCCGCACCTAGCAGCTCGGACACTTTGCGCACGGTGAGGTTATCAGGAATCTTCATTTGGAGGGTGCTGTAGAAGCGATGCGGGATTCTTACCGGCTCCACAATACCCGTTTTGAGCGCCCATTCTTTAGTGAGCTGATGCCCGTCAATGTCTGGAAGGTCCTTGGGGCTCAGGTTGGGCCAGCTCTGCTTTTGCCGTTTTGGTGAAGAGCCTTTACTGAGAAAGGAGTCAAACCTGGAAGCGTATGGGTGTCTGTCGCGAGTGATATTGACCTCACCTTTATTGAAAGCAGCATAGTCAATGTGCAGTCGTTTTCTACCAGATGATCTTAATAGAGTGGACGGTCCGTGGGCCTCAGTACAGTCTGGGCAGTGGAAAATGTTGATCAGTTTTGCTTCCTTTTCAGTCATGTTCATACATGCCAGATGGAACCAATTAGAGCATTGATTGCACTCGATCCATTGTGAAGTCTGGGCCTCCAGTTGTTTATCTGCCTTAGCGTTTTGGCAAAGCAGACAAAGTTCTGTTTTATTCGTCATTAGAGCTGCCAGTGCGAAGGCTATGGGGGCTGATCCAGGAGACTGGTGGTGAGATGGAGATGGAGATGTAGATGGAGATAGAGTTGGCGATGAAGTTGGCGATGAAACAGGAGTTGAGCGGTAAATGGTGCAACTAGAACCCGGAGTAGAAGTGAAGTAGGATTGGAGCAGGATTGGAGTAGGAGTAGAACTGGAGTAGAGCTAGAACTAAAGCTAGAGAAAGTTAGAACGAAACCTAGAACTAAAGCTAGAACAAGAACTTAAGCTAGAACTAAAGCTAGAACTAAAGCTAGAACTAGAACTTAAGCTAGAACTGGTTCTTGTGCGGGTTTTGACGCTGGTGCCGACGCCCGTTGATGATTCGACTATCAAAATAATTGGATATTTTGAGCGTGATAGCCTCGAACAGGAGTTTGGTAGGTAATCAGTTGGCTATGCTTTCAAGAACTTGCACCATATTAAACAAAGTAGTCCAATGTTTCAGAGCGCTTCTTTTTTATATTGGGAAGGAGGCTTTTTTTGGTATTTTTTTTACGAGGCTAACTGGTTGCTAAGTTTTGATCGTTCTAGAAACACATTTAATCCTTCAGAATCCAGGAAATTTTCTTCTGAATCTTTTCATTTTTCATCAAATATCCTTTACAAAGCTGTTTCCTTAAGGTTTAACAGTAAGTACGTTCAGCGTTCATGCGAACAAATTTTTCTTCAAGATTTTCGTCTGAGACGATATCAAGAAGAAATCAGGTCCAAATCAGGTCCAGATCAGGTTCAAATCAGGTTCAAATCAGACCAAATCAAGATCAAGACCAAATCAAGATCAAGACCAAACCAGGTCGAGATCAGACCAAATTCTCCTGATCGTTCAACTAACTTCTCATAGAACCGTCCCTACACTTCAACACGATCCGGTATACCTTTGGCCCAAATGTTTTACTAACTACCCAAATATAAGCCTGCTCTGTCTAAAATCCATTTCTGTTTTCGATATTTGACACCTTCCACTACCTTCTGATCATCTTACCAGGTATGAAGCTCCGTTCTCCAAAGTTTAGCGTGCCAACCTGGATCACCCACTTGTTCAAGCCCAACTTCATCAACCTACACTACCTCTACATCGCCATCTGTATTATAATCGGCTCCATCCTCATCTACCCTCACCAAAACCTCTCCTATATTGACGCGCTCGTCTTCTCTGCTGGCTCTTGCACTCAAGGAGGACTCAATACGTACGTTCCCAGCTTCTCTCTCCGTTCTCTCACTAACTCATCTATAGCCTTGATCTCAATACCTTGACTCTCTGGCAACAGCTCGTCATCTACTTCCTCCCGTTCATCACAAACCCAATCTTCATCCACTCCTTCGTAGTCCTCTTCAGACTCCACTGGTTTGAAAAAAAAATCGACAATGTAAAGTCCAAATCAATCCTCCAGTCTAAAGTCAGAAGAAACAACACCTACGCACAATCTGGGCACGAACCAGATATCGAATTCTCCGCTCGCAATAAGGGCTTGCTCCACGATTTGCGTCACAAATTCAAAAAACCTTCGTCCACTGGCCCTGACTCTCCGGACCCTGCAAACGACTCTTTGGACCTGGCCTATGACGACGATGAAAAACAAAAAACAACTGAAATTTCAGAAACTGTTGATTATCCTTCTTCCTCTCAAAACACCAGCGACAAGTCGAAATCCCGCTCGCCTAGTCCCGACTACACCCAGCCCGTAGCCGAAGGTGACAGAGAAATCAGGTTCGCTGATCTGCCAAAGCCTAGAACCCAGAGACTCAACTCCTTGGACCCCGTCGATGTAGCCAAATCTATCCAGATGCTCAGCAGGACTCCCCGTCGAAACTCATCGTTTGATAACGAAGGCCCAGCGTTGCGTGTAGGCCGTCCGTTGGATATGCCCTCTGAAGACCATAACTTGAATCCAGTTCTCACTCAAGAACCAGTGCGACGCGTCAGAACTGCTGAGAAAATGGAAATGGACCGCCTTCCCGTCTTTAGAAGGTCCAATACAATGCAGACCATCCGCAATATCGGCGGCTACTTTCAGCGCACTTTGACCAAGATGAGAAAGCGAGAAGATACCGGCGAGCGAAATAAGCTAAAGCAAACTATGAGTGCTAACTATTTGTCCTGGCAGCCAACTGTTGGAGGTAATTCTGTCTTTATTGGTATTGATGCCGACCAGCGTGAAGAACTTGGAGGAGTTGAGTATCGTGCTCTCAAGCTACTTTGGAAGGTGCTAGTTGTATATTTTATCGGATTTCACATTCTCGCCGCAATTCTGATCACAGCATGGGCGGTCACAACGAATTCTCATGATAGTGTTTTCACTGATGCTAACACCAGTCCTACTTGGTGGGCATTCTTTACGTCTGCTTCAGCATTCCATGACTTGGGCTACACTTTAAATCCTACGTCCATGGTCCCGTTGAGTGAAACTCCCTTCCCTATACTGGTTTTGGCTTTCTTCATTGTCATTGGAAACACAGGATTCCCATGTTTGCTACATTTCATTCTCTATCTGATGAAGAAGGTTACTTCTCCATATGGTCGTCATAATGAGTCCCTTGGGTTTTTACTGGATCACCCAAGACGATGCTTCACTCTGTTACTGCCATCAGCTGCTACCTGGTGGCTGTTCGGAACCTTGGTAGCGTTCAATGTTATTGATCTTGTCATCTTTCTAGCCATTGACTTCCATGGGCCGGCCGTCGACGATATCAAACCTGGATACCGTGTTATGGCGGGTCTATTTCAAGCTATATCTACAAGAACTGCTGGATTTGCAATCGTTAACATTGCACTGGTAAAGAATGCTGTCAAAGTTAGCTACATTGTGATGATGTATATTTCTGTTTATCCCATTGCTATGAGTGTCAGAAGAACAAACGTTTATGAAGAACAAAGTATCGGCATGTATTTAGAGCCAAACTCGGGAGATCATGAAGAAGACGTTCCATCTTTCATTGCTACACACATTCGTCGCCAACTTTCTTTTGATCTTTGGTTTATTTTCCTGGCACTGTTTATTATTTGTATTTGTGAAGGTGATAAGCTAGACACTGGCGACTTGAGTTTTTCTGTGTTTGGAATCCTTTTTGAAATTGTTAGTGCGTATGGTACTGTTGGAATGAGTTTTGGATACCCGACAGTAAATACGTCTTTCTCTGGTCAATTTACTACGGTTTCCAAATTAGTTATTGTTATGGTCTTGTATAGAGGTAGACATCGAAGTTTACCTTATCAACTGGATAGAGCTATTATGCTACCATCTGAAAAATTGGATATCCGAGACCAAGTACAAGAACAGCGTGTATTATCTTCAAGAGAAAGAGCTGAGCATCAAATCAATAGAGGCTCAACTGCAGAAGCTGAAGGATTACTCCACCCTATTTCGACCAGTGCATACGCTGGTGAAGGACACAATAATAATCACATTCGATTAAGGACCAAATAGCATATATATATGTAATATTTTACTGACAGTAGTCTATTAGAATCGATTAAATAAATCAGATAATTCAAAAACTTGGAGCATCAACTTCCAAGACCATACTTTTTTGTTTTAACTCTAACTTCAATCGGGGCCATTATTCCAGTATTACTATTCCCCAGAGCCATTCCTTCGCTCCAGCCTAGACTTTTCAACATCATCTTGCCAATATTGTTATCATCGATTTCTTCAGCGTATTCACCTATAATATCACCTTCATTGTATTTTGTGACAGCTTTTTGACCCTTAATAGCCCGTTTTTGAGTTTGTGATAACTCTTGGTTACCTCCTTCTGCGTTGAGACAAGTGAATTTCTTACCAGTGAACGAACGAACAATCAGATTGATAAGATCAGCATCTCTGTGTTCGTATACAGTTCTGCTTGTTTTTGTGCATACTAAAAACTTGTTCTTACCCGAGCCGACTACATTCGTAACCAAATCGTATGCCTTTGCAAAATCTGTGACAACTTTCCTATGTTTCTTAGCCATTGGCGGGAAAGGCAGAGATTTTGTTTGGCTCTCTAAGATGAAATCTTCAAAAGCCTTGAGTATATCACGAATATACATGAATTGTGGGAATTTGTCTTTCAGTTCAACTACTCCATATTCTCTGTATTGAGTAGTGAGCTTTCCAGCTTTCCTATCCTTTTCTCGATCTTTTTTCTTCTCTGCTTTGGCAGCCTTGTTTCTAAACCATGCTTCCACCATTCCATCTCTTAAGCTCGGGTCTGCCTCGCTAAAACTGGGGGCTCTCTTTTTATTCTTTTTAGAGGTCGAGTTATATGTTGGTTCCAGTTCTTGTGCAAACTTTGACAGTTTATTTCCTGCTGCTCGTGTTCGTTTTGATTCGGGGCCCTGGTATTTGGATAGCGTATCTATAATTTCAGCCAAATCAGATTGAACTGGCTGAGAATTGTTTGTATTGACAATACCACCGGCGAGTCTTACTGCTTTGTTGAACTCTTGAACGTTTGATATATGCGGGTTCTCCGAGGCAAGATTCGCGTAAGTTATAATTTCTTCACGTTTGATTCTACCAGCAGTTCTCTGTATTGTAAATTCGAGTTCTTTATTACTGTTTAGCTTTGTGTGAATAATTTTGCCAACGTTTTTCAGCCGATGAGTTTTCAAGCTGAATTGATTGTTCGACTTCATAGGTGCTTCTGGCTCAATATAGATGTCGTCGCCACCTAGCATGTCCCTGGTAATCAAAAACTCCAGTCCTTCCACATCATTTTCATCAAATTCGCTTGATTCTTGATCACTACCATCATATTTACATTTCTTTTCATCAGTCATTGGTTCTTCCAATTCTTTAGAGTCTGCTTCAGATTCTGCTTCCAATTCTTCAAGTTCTGCTTCAGGTTCTGCTTCAGGTTCTGCTTCAGGTTCTGCTTCTTCTGATTCATATATGTCGAGTTCAACTTCTGAATCTTCAATTTCAAAATCACTTGTAGAATCAATTGATCCAAGTTCATCATAGATTTCTTGATCGATCTCATCTTCAATAGGCATACAGTCCACTCGATTTATGATCCTTTCTACCTCTTTTTCTACTACAAGCGACCCTTCTTTACCTTGTAATACTTCTTGAGTCAAAACTGGCTTTTCTTTGGCCTTTTCCGCCAGATATTTAATGAAGCTTGATGGATCATATAACTCTTTAGCCTTCACAAAAGGAACTGGCAAGTTTCTATACCCTTCTTTTGCAAAAATATGGCTACTATCATTTGTCAAGGTGAACTGGGCCTCTTCTCTCATGCTGTGAACAGGAAGATAAGCATTATTAGGCCCGTGAAATCCTTCGTCGTGTTAGTAAAATGTATAGCTATTTGCTTGAATCATCATACCTCGACCTAAAGGTCGATTAAACCCTTTGAAACTGCTTTCACTTCTCTTGCTACCGCTCCAACCACCACCTCTACCACCTCTGCCACCTCCTCTCTTTTTACCAGATTCACCTCCTCTTTTACCATTCTTCTTGGGCATAATCGTACTTTTGATAGTTATATTGAAACTATATTGTAGATAGTCGTCCAACTCAATATATCCCAGCCTACTATATTGCCCTTACCCTGGTTTTCCTCGACACCAAATATCTCCCATTATATTTCTCTTTTGGGAGTTCTGTAAGACCCTTTGACTGACTCCAGAATCCTGTGAACATAGCTGGGTCTTTGAAGTTTAGTAGGAAAGCCAGCGAGCTACAAGCAATTTTGACTGCTTGATTAGTACTGCTCACTAATAAGTACTGCCTTGTTTTGGTCTTACTCAACCCTAAATGGAAGTTTTCTAATTACTGCCTTTGTGGGCAGTTGGATTAGGAAATACTAGAGTAGTTACCCTGTCTTGAACTGTCCTAAGCAATAAAGTTTCTATAAAGGGAATTAACGTCTCTTTACCACTCGATCTTCCAACTCTTCACGAAAGATATTCTGGACCCTCTACCTACCGCTGTGCTCTTCTGTGTAGGCTCCATTAGCTCCTATGAAAAGGTTCTACCAGCTCTGATAAAACCATCGTGAAAACCCCTCTGGCTATAAGTTGAAAATGGACTCGGACACCACTGCAACAGTGGAAATGACAAATTCAACTATTCAGAATCCTGAAGATGCATCTGATATCATTCTTGGGCACTCAAAATCTCAGGCTGATGAACAGTCAGACTCGTCTCCTAACGCGTCTGCGAAAGATTCGCTCTTCAAGAGCTCAAAACTGAAGAAATCACCTTCCATACAGTTCAAGCACTTCGATCCCAGTGCGTCGAAACCAACCTCCCGACCAAGTGCCAAAAGACAATTGATCGATAATGGCGTGCCGATAGTGTTTAGTTATCCAAGTAGTGATCAATCCTCAAGTTCCTCTAATAGTGATTCTTCAAAAACCCCGAGCTCAATAGTATTTAGATTCAAATCAAATGCTCCAACGTCTATAACCACCCCAAGGTATACCTCCTCAAAGGGAGAAGTGGAAGAGGAAGTCCCATCCTTCAAAGTGAATACATATGGTGTTATTCCTCCTGTTTCGATCAGCGTGCCCCGATATGCTACAAGCGCAGAGTCAAAAGATTCAGCTATTTCAGATGGATCGGCTTCCAAGCGACGAAGCTTTAAAGCTTTTGCTATCCCAAAATCTAAAAAGGCAGCGGCGGAATCTACTTTAAAAATTATACAAGTTTCAGGGGAAAAGGCTGCTAGAAGATCTAGAGAGTCAGCATCTTCCGAGGAATCTACTGATCAATCTGGCTCTGGCGTTACAAGTCGAAATCAGCCAGTGCGAAAATCAATGGGACAAATAGTCTTCCAGCACTACACGCCTACCTCTAGCAAAAGACAGAAATGTGAAGATTCTACAGAAAATAGTTCATTAATATGGTCGGAGGAGTATGCTTCATCAACTCCAGCGAACTCTGACGCCTCTGAAAAACAGCATACTGCTGAAAAATTGTCCAATATTGATGAAACTTACGATTTCACCATTCAGGAGTCCAATAAGGACAGAGACTTCAAACGTTATTTGGTCGATTGGATTATTTCGTCGGGGATTAGCTTAAACGCCGTCATGACTAGAGAGTTTGAAAACTTAATACAGGTGTCAGGCTATGATGGAGGAGTTCCTACTGCTCAAGAGTTGAAAACTCTATTATCTGAGAGAAAGAGTTGATAGTGATTCTCCTAAACACAAGTTTATATTTGATGAATTTATGACGCAGTATTTTTATTATTATTATTTTTATTATTTTTTATCTTTATTATTTTTTATTATTTTTTATTTTTATTATTATTTTTATTATTATTATTATTATTATTATTATTATTTTTATTATTATTTTCTATATGTTAATTATTATATTTTAAATGTATTATGGATCTTGAGTTTTAATGACAATTGTGAAATAAGTAAGAAAAGTGTTGCTGCCATAAGTTCATATGACATTGAAACTTTTGCAAAAGAACTTGAAAAGAACCTGAAAAGAACTTGAAAAAAACTTGAAAAAAACTTGAATAGCTCCATTTTGAATACATTCTTAGACACGAATGCCTAGACATCTGAAAGTTGACACAATTTCACGCTCTACAGGTAAAACAGTAAACCTGAAATCATGAAAACCCGGGGAAAAAAACAATAAATAAATTTGAATTACCTACATTAACCAAGATCAAAAAAAACAATTAATTAGTATAAAGTCTCGAAAATAATTTGCAAATAGTTCATTATAGCTGGGCACCCAAGAACTTGTGAACTTTCAAAGACTGTCTCATAGCAAGATCCAACATAATCTCCTCAGAACCACCAGGAATAGCATAAGCACGAACTTCTCTATAGAGTCGCTCAACTCTTCCTCCAAGACCACCACGAGTATAGGCAAGTCCACCAAAGATTTGAGAAGCTTCGCGAGCACATAATTCCATGCATTGAGTAGAAAGTGCTTTGCAACCAGCAATTGCACCTCCTAATCTCAATGTAGCTTCATTCTCGTCCATAACAGTAGTTTGATAAACAAGAGTCTCCAGCCAGGAATGGCACGCTTCAATTCTTATAGACATGTTGGCCAACTTGTTACGGATAACAGCATGTTCAATAAGCTTCTTGCCAAACGTCTTTCTTCTGTGAGCATGCACAACTGCATCTTCATAGAGAACACGAGACATTCTAGTGGCCTGAATAATGATTCCGATACGCTCGTGGTTGAAATTAGACATGACGACTTTGAATCCCTTGTTTTCTTTACCAATGATATTCTCAACAGGAACCTTAACATCTTCAAACGTAATGTAAGTTGAACCAGAGGCTCTAACACCTTGAGTATCGATTTTACGGGTGGTAACACCTTCGAAAGTTCTCTCAATGAGAAGCATGGAAATGCCTCCCATACCTTCGCCGCCAGTACGAACAGCTACTGAGAAGTAATCAGCAAAGATACCATTGGTGATCCATTTCTTAACACCATTGACAATATAGTGCTTTCCGTCGGCAGACTTGACGGCGGTGGTCCGAATGTTTGCAACATCAGAGCCAGCATCGGGCTCAGTAATACACAAACAAATACGCTTGTCGCCAGACAAGATTCCAGGAAGAACACGCTTTTTTACAGACTCCTGACCGAATTTGTAGAAAGGAGGAAGTCCAATGCCCAAACCGCCCATCAAGAACCAAACAGCACTGGCGGAACCACATCGACAGATCTCATCAACAATAACTAATTCGTGGAAAGCATCAAACTTGTCTGGAGACACAGATTTGATACTCTTGTCAGTGAACTCAGAAGGGTAGTTGGACAAACCACAGCAGCCAGCCAAATAGCCAGCTTCACCAAACTTCTTGTAGATGGAAGGGTCAACAACACCTTCCTCCTCCCAGTCGTCAGCATAAGGAATAATGTGCTCTTCGACCCATTCACGAATCTCTTTTCTAAGGGCCACATGCGTTTCATTATAATACGGTGAGTTGTAGCCTTGATACCAATTGGGGTCAGCAAAGGGGATATTGTCGCCAAAGACTTGTTCAGAAATGGCGCTTGTAGTATTGGGGACGAGAGCAGACAGTTTAACAGGCGAGAGCGAGACTGAGCTGGAGAGCTTAGCAGGCGCAACTGAGTTGTTACCAGAAACGGTTCCAATTTTGTACTTGTTTCCATACTTCTTCATAACTCGGTTGACATCGTGATACTTTTGAAAGAACTCGGTAGCATCTTTACCTCCGACCTTTGTCAACATTTTCTTTCCACCAGGATGCTTATCCTGCCACTTTGTGACATCAAAGACATTACCGTCAATGATAATCCAGAGATCTTCTGGAGAACTGTGTTTTGCAACTTCCTATAATGAGTTAGCAATAGGACTGAAAACTGTCTTTAAGCATACTTCTACTGTGAACGTTTTCAATTCAGACATGATTATACTGAGACGACTGTTAGTTGGAGACTGAACACTGAACACTGAACACTGTTGGCTGAAACTTACAATATAAACAATAAAGGCACCTGTGGAAAAGTAAGGAAATATCTGGGGAAGCTGGGTATTTATGTACTTGCAATTTTAATCTTACTAGTCACATTAAAACAGAAAACAGCACGGGGAAAAATGAAGCAACTATCTCCTTGTCTGAACTCTATCAGGGCTGTCCCACGTTCTGACCTATTTCTGAAACACAATAACTCGAGCCCACCACGGGCCCTGTTCTAGAAATCAGGTACCTCAGTCGTGGTAGTGTGGAGCCGAGAAACCGAACACCACAATATGCCTCGGCAGTAACGTCACTAAAATTCACAGGATTTCAGCCTAGCTAAAAATATAAAGTCACATGTCGAAATCAAGGGTTCGGGTTTCCCCAACTAATCAGGTACTAATGATTACAAAATACCCCACTCAAAGTCACATGATGATAAGCTAAAAATCACATGAGTTAAAATCACATGATAAGTTAGAAATCACATAATGAGCTGGAAATCACATGATAATGAGCTGGGTATGGATTTTGAGTTGATACTTATATTTGTACTTTACTACTTACACTTTACTACTTATGACTTAATTATCAAAATTTCTTACACGTATTCCATTTTTTCCTGATACTCCTTCTTCCTCCTACTCCCTCCTACTCCCTCCTAATCCCTCCATCACCACCCTCCACCACTCCATCACCACTCCACCACTCCTTTCCACTCAAATGTCTGGCATCCGAATCCACCACTTTGCTGTGCAAGACAGATCGCAGGAGTTCCGCTCCTGCGTAGCTTCACTGTCGAAAATCAACAACAACATCAGCAGCTCGTCTCGACAGGGCCTGCTCGATCACGATAAAGTCGGGCCAAAACGAAGTGCCAAAAGCGAGTTCTCGTTCAGAGCATCGCAAATCTCAAAGGAAATCGCCGAAACCACCGCGATGCTAAAACGACTGGCCATGCTGGCGAAGAGAAAGACGCTGTTTGATGACCGACCGGTCGAGATCTCAGAACTGACTTTTGTAATTAAGCAGAAAGTATCAAAGGTCAACGAAAACATTGCATCGCTGCAAAAGTTTGTGAAAAACGGTAACAGCCATGAATCAAGCGCCTGGGGAGGAAGCAAAAAGAAGAGCGAAGCTCAGCTGGCAGAACATTCAAACAACGTTGTAGTCCTTCTCCAAGGCAAGCTGAGTGAAGTCACTACGGGATTCGAGGAAGTGTTGGAGGTTCGCATCAAAAACATTCAGGCTTCGAAAAACAGAACGGAACAGTTCATTTCCTCGACTTCAACTTCAATCAAAGAGGCATCAAATATAAACCCAGACTCACCTCTCTACGCAGCATCGAGGTCTCGCACTCCTAATACCACCTCGCCAAACCCATCTGCTCCAGAGAACCCATACGCATACGCCGCGCTCGAGGAAAAGCCCCAGGACCAGACTTATCTGGCGCTTCCCGAGCAGCAGCAGTCTCTAATCTTGTTGGAAGAGCAGCAGGAAACCTATGCTCGTGAACGAAGTACTGCGGTTGAAGCAATTGAAAGTACAATCCAGGAACTCGGTGGTATCTTTTCTCAGCTGGCTACAATGGTTGCTGAACAACGAGAGACCATTCAGCGCATTGATGCTGATACTGAAGATATTTCATTGAATGTTTCTGGAGCCCAGCGTGAACTATTGAAGTACTATTCTCGTATTTCTAGTAATCGTATGCTCATGGTAAAGTCCTTTGGAGTCATTATATTATTTTTTTTCATTTGGGTTTTAGTGAGTTAAATTACATAGTAACAATCAGAAGCAAAAATGTATTAGTTGAGATATGATATAGGGAATCAATATTTAGTGACAAGACGATCAAGAAAACGAGATGAGAATTGGGGATTTCAAGAAAACGAGATGAGAATTGGGGATTTGACAAGATTTGAGATTTGAGTAGAGGTTTGACAAGAGATTTGACAAGAGAATTTAAGAATATATATTCTAAGCCATACTCCCATACTTCACTCCCAGACTCCATATCCATCCCCATACCATACTCCATACTCCATACTACCCCATACCCATACTCTATAAAGCCATCTCAGCTTGAAGCTTTCTGAGTTCTTCCTCTTCATCATCTTCTTCCTGGGGTTTAGAAACAATGGGCTTCTTGCTGACTTCGGGTAAGCCTCCCACAGGAGCTTTGCCGACACTGACCATCTTTTCTTCCAGAGTTTCCTGCTCCAGGGCCTCCAGTTCGTCTTGCAGCTCATCTTCGTCAATTTCATTGCCCATTGGCCTGGAAATGGCGTTGGAAATCTCGTTTCCGAGGGTGATTTGCTCCTCAATCTCGTCCATAGTCTGGTCGACTTTGTCGATATTCATGTTACCGTGAATGTGCTTCATAGCACGGGCGCCCTGCTGCATGGCCTTCATGGTCTCGTAGTTGAGATTGGCAGACTCAATAGCCAACAAGTTGTTCTCAAGACTGTCAATTTGGCCTTGAATCTTTTCTAAATTTGCTTCATGCATTTTCTTGCGCTTGAGGGCTGATCTAGCAACTATCAACAATTAGTACTTGGAGTAAAGAGCTTCCGTGCTATACTCACGATTTTTGTTTGTAGTAACATTTTTTCGCGCTATAGTAGCTTGTTCTTCTATCTGCGATTCTAAATGCTTTTCTTTCTTCTGCAGCATTTCAATTTGCACTCTCATATCGGCAATAGCATGCTTTGGAAGATCCTTTTTGGTGGCAGAGTTGCCTCCAAACATTGAAGAGAAGAAGCTCATGGTGAATCAAGATGTGGTGATGCTATTTGGATTGTCTTTTGAAAGCTGCGGTGTCTGAAGCTGTAAATGGTGAAGCTGTAAATGGTGAAGCTGAGTGAATGGTGAAGCTGAGTGAATGGTGAAGCTGTAAGTGGTAAGTGCGTAGCACTGTGTACTGCAATAGGCTTTGTAACTTGATTGAGCCTCTGGATATATCGACGCTCTTTCGGAGGGAAGATGAAGCGTTGAGCTGTACTGGTTTATGGATAAGTTAGTGGCGGATAGGAGAAGTAAAGGATATGGCTAAAAGGCTGGTACAAAAAATCATAATTAGGTAGGGTAACTTAATAAAAATGTTTGCCTTTTCTACAGCTTGAAATTTTCAACGAATTTCATAACACTTTTTGAACAATCGAATGAAAGGAACGAGAGTCATAGGAATTATAGGAGTCAGTCATAAGAATCGCAGAATCATAGGAATCATAAGAATCGCAGAATCATAGGAATCATAATCCCCAGAGTCATAAAAGCCAGAGTCATAAAAGCCAGAGTCATAAAAGCCAGAATCCCCAGATCCCCAGATCTCAAGATCCCCAGAATCCCCTAATTCAAGAACCAGACCTCCATATTCTCCATATTCTCCAGCTCCCCAGACCCCCAGTTCCCCATATCCTCCAGCTCCCCAGACCCCCAGTTCCCCAGATCCCCATCACCAACCAGACCCCATCATCCAAAATGATTGATAGCCATTTCAACTCTCTGCCATATCTGGATGCTGAACCAGACGACCTGGAAGTACAAAGAATCAAGAAGCTGATCGCTAAAGAAGTAGGCTCAACGACATATCCACATGAAAAACTGTTTCCTGAGAGAACCTCCCGCTCATGGCTCAGCACAGAAATGGAATCGTTCATTGAAGGTCCACGAGAATCAAACGGTATCGACATCTCGCGATACACCCAACTTGACCAGGCAGACAAAAAGACACTGAACTTAGCATTGGCCTACGCCGACGACCGATACGAGAACCTGACCCTGCTGGCAGAGTATGGCAAAAACCAATGGCTCATTGGAAATGATTTGTTTGATCAAGATTTGAAGCAGATTTCACAAAAGGTCGAACAAGAACGACGAAGAATCGATGAAATCAACGCTGAGCGAAGGCAGCAGCAGGCCGACGTTCAAACTACCTTTGAATATCTAGAATCCCGGTGGAAAGAAGGACTGCGCAATGTCATTGACGTTAATATTGCTTGTTTGGAGCTCGAATCTGGTTCACAATAACTCTTATGGATCCTGGGCTTCATAAAAAAGACATAATATTAAATATATTCATTATAGAAGGAATCCTATTGTACAAAAAATTTAAAATACTACCATTCAGATTCTCCGGTAGCTTTGGAAAATAAATAGTCTTTTCCATTGATGTTGGCAATACCATCTTTCAATACATACTTCCACTTGTTTTTCACGCGTTGAACTTTATCATACAAACACAACATGATCATACCATTGTCGGAATCGTCATCATCATCATCATCATCAGGATCTTCATCAGAGTCGTCTAAGTCTGAGTTGATACCATCGTCCTCATTATCATCATCGTCATCACCAAGTCCACCATCAGTCTGCTGTATTTTGCGCAGAAGATGACGGGGGATTTCGAGCTCCAGCTCCAGTCCTTGCTGTAGCTCTTGCTTCTTTCCAGGTATCCTTCCGTTCTTGAGGTTTTGTGCAATGATCAGATCAACTTGTTTAGGAGTCAGACTCAGTACATTAGCGCCATCAGCTTGGGCAATCTGGCCACCACCAGGAAGAACCAAACCTCCAGGCGTGTCATCAGCACCGTTCGCAACGCCACTGTTCCTCAAGAGAAGACCGCCATCCTGGGGGAAATCTTGACCGATAGGCTGGGGGAGCTGAAGTCCTGAGCCATTGTCGTAATCTATAGAATTGGTTGGTAGACTGTCTAAATCCGGGGGATTCTCAACTGTATCCCAAGGAAAGGCTGCCACTCCAGACTTGGTCAAACCTGTTTGCCATAGCTGAGGTTTGTTAGAAACGCTCGAAAAACAAGAGCATACCACTTACTGTTTTCAATTCTTGCAATGTTTGTTCATCCACACCGTCATCTTCGAAATCTTGCCTTACTTCTCTGATAACTTCTTCAATAACATCTTTATAGATAGAACCCTAGAAAGAAATGAGCAGCCCTCAGTTAGAACAAAACACTCTTATTATTACGAGTCTAGAAACATACCACAATTTTATTAGACATTTTTATATTTTGAAATCATGCAAATATCGAGGTTGCAGAGCAGCTAGTTGATGAAAATAAATAGAGACCTGAGAGATGAATGATATGGATGATGTTTTGGTAGACTTTCGTTGAAGAAAGACTCAGTTTTACAGGTCAAGTGAAAAAAAAAGTGGTTGGTAGGAGGGAAAGTTCAAAATTCCCAAATATTTTGGAACCCTGGGTATTTCATTTATATATGATGGCTAAATGCTTAAAATTACTTAGGCCGTGAATATTTCAGAACGCAATCTAACAGGATTAAGTATGGTAACAGGATTAAGTATGGTAATAGGATTAAGTAGAATATGATGGTATGGTATGAATATGAGTAGAAATCAATAGGTCGATAAGTATGAAAGAGGTGGACTAATACCTGATATGTTAAAGATACTTTTGTTTGTAAATTAGAACTAAACATAGAGAAGCAGAACAACTCTCATATTACAATTTGCTAAAGAACTTGAAATAGCGGGCTGTTACTAGGTGCTATTACTACGGTGCTACAGACTACTACGAACTACTACAGACTACTACAGACTACTACAGACTACAACCAGCTACAACCAGCAACAACCAGCTACTACAGACTTCTACCAACTACCAGCACTACCCAATTCGGTCTCAGTGTTTGTCCCAATCTAGCTTTCCCTTTGTGTACAAACCTCACATGACTTGAGATCCCATCGCTAACTTCAAGTGCTAAAAGTCTTTCTCGTAGGCTGCTATGGACGCTATACGCTATGGATGCTATACGCTATGGACGCTATACGCTACACCGCTACACAACTACACCGCTATAGACTGTTCTAGACAAAAGGTGGATAACGAGTGAATGAACACCTATGGAAATAAAATAAATCCGCCAGAACTTGTATTTGAAATCAACCAAACTTTAAGCACCGATGCCAGTAGTTGTCACAAAAGACCGAATAATCTAGCACCCAAAATCGGTATTAGCGTCCTTTTTCCGTCCCGACCATGTCAACGGTCCGTCTCCATTCTGCCAACGGCCCGTCCTAATTATGTCAATGGTTCGTTCTAGAACAGTGGCAATCCACCAACAGTGCTCGGTTTGAAACGTTGTATTAAGGTGCTGGTGGATTTAAAATTAAATTCATACAACTTGGCTTAAAAGCTTAATTCAAGAGAAAAATTAAATAAATATACCAATAGGTAATCTTGTCAAGTATAAATACCTTGGAATGGCCCAGGTTACCTCAACCATCTAACCACTTCATCTTGTAAAATGCCTTCTCAAAAAGTTCTCATCAGCGGTGCCTCCGGCTTCATTGCAACCTACATCATCAAAGACTTGATTGACTCCAACTATCAAGTCATTGGTACCGTCCGCTCTGATTCCAAGGGAGAATATCTCAAGAAACTCTTCCCCAAGTCTTTTGAGTACGCCATTGTCAAAGACGTTGCCCAGCCAGGAACCTTTGATGAGATTTTCAAGTCAAACAAAGATATCAAATATGTCCTTCATACCGCTTCTCCTTTCACATTCAATGCCAGCTCTGCTGAAAGAGATTTCTTGAAACCAGCCATTGAAGGTACTTTGTCCATTCTTCGTTCCGCAAAGGCCTATGGTGAAAACGTTTCAAAGGTCGTCGTCACTTCGTCCTTTGCTGCCAACATGCAATTTCCCTACAACCCGCATGATAAAGACTTTGTCTATACCGAGAAAGTCTGGAATAATATGACCTACGAAGACGCAAACGACGATAAAAATCTCACAAACGCATATATTGGCTCTAAAGCCTTAGCTGAAAAGGCTGCTTGGAAGTTCGTAGAGGACGAGAAGCCCAAGTTTGTTCTCTCCACAGTCCAAGTTCCTTATGTCTGGGGTCCTCCTATCAATGATATCAACGCCGCAACTTTGAATACTTCCAACGAGGTCATTCAAACCGTCTTCAACACTCCCAAGGACACCACCAAGTTGAAAGAAATCGTCCCATTCTACGTCGATGTCCGCGATGTGGCCAAGACTCATTTAGCTGCCATGGAGAAGTCGTACTTTGACAACAACAGATGTCTCAGTATTGGAGGTATTGCCAGTAGTCAATGTATTCTTGATACAATCAGAAAGGTTCGACCAGAGCTCAAGGACAGACTTGCTGTTGGAACTCCCGGTGATTATCCTCAAGATACTCCCCAATATGATAACTCAGCTACTTTTGCTAATCTTGGATTCAAGTATCATACTTTGGACCAGACCATTGGGGATACTGTTGATTGGATTGTAGCTCAAGAAAAGGCAAATTTATAAATTTGAAATAAATACGTTGAAATATAAATATGAATATGAAATATAAATACGTTAAAATCATTTTTCATCTAATTTTCTTTGAATCACTTTGAATCGTGATTTTCCATTGTTGAAAGAAAATGATTTACAGTTAAAGTACTGCTCCAAGCAGCTTGAAAACGCAGTAAAACTTTAAACAAAACTTCAAACAAGAGGGCTAATTCTCGAAACTGAAACCCTCTCGTAGAAAACTCAAGTACAAACACATTTTAGGAAAATCACAAACTCACAATATTCCCCAATTTGGAATCTGCTTCTATACAGACTTGATTCTCCAAAATTGAGTAGTTTCTAGATCAACTGCCACAGTTACTGCTTGGGAACTCCTAAAAGTCTGGAGTCAACAGACAGTTCACGTGATCTGCCAAAATATCAAGCAAATGTTGTACAAGTCGATGCTGATGGCGTTATAAGGGCTAGCAAAGATGCCACTGTAAGATGGGCGTTGCAGGGCCCTAATAGACTGAAGGAGAATACGTCAATATTTTCACGGGGCGAATGAGGGCAACATTGTGGCTTGAAAGATTGGAAAAGCACATTATTCCTATATGTAGAAATTACAAGTTTGAGCACCAAGATGCCGTAGATTGTACCCCAGCTTGATTATAATAGTGAAGTTTGACAGGTTTGCTACTGTGGCTCGTGCTGTTGAAAATTTGGTGAGGAATTAGTAAAGGTTTAGTGAAGACTGAGCGGTAAGACAGGCCTGACAAGTTTGTTTCGCTGTTCTCCGTTTTGTTCTTCGTTCTGGTGCTACTTCTGTGCTACTTCTGTGCTATTTCTGTGCTATTTCTCTGTTCCTACCTGTTCCTACTCGGATACCATTCTTCCCACTATCTTCCATGATCACAATTTCAAGTAAAAATCACGAAATCTTCAACGGTTTAACCTGTACCTTTTAACGTACGCCATGCCAAACTTTACCATGTATACCCATCATCTTATTTCCATCTGATCCTCTTTGACTACTTGGCTAATCACAAAAGCCACAATTAACGACATTTGGCAAGAAAAATGGCTACAATTAAGCTTTGTTCCATGATCGTAACTGATACAAATATAAATATCAATGTCCTTCCATGTTCTTTTTATCATCATCCTCTAATACATCATGTCTAAAGACAACTTCTCAACTACAATCTCAGAGATCAGCCACTCCTCTGACTCTGACGATATCGAAAACAGACGTAGAGACGTCCAAACTGAAGACTATGTCGTGTCTCACGATGCTAAACTAGTCACTAAAAGTGGTAACGTTATCGACGCTGATGGCCAAGTCGTTATTCTAAATAATCCTGGCTACAACGACGGTACAAACCCAAATATCTTCCTCGACCCCGAAGTCGCAGAATACTACAGAAACCTCTATGAAAAGTCCCAGTATGAATGCCGTCATCTCTTTGACCCCGAACTCACTTGGACTCCCCAAGAAGAAAAGAAGCTTCTTTGGAAAATCGAATTCCGCGTCTGTCTCTGGGCCTGCATCATGTTTATGGCTCTTCAGCTTGATCGTGGTAACATTGGACAGGCCCTCGCTGACAATATGCTTAACGATTTGGGTCTGACTACCAACGACTATAACTTTGGCCAAACTATGTTTTATGTGTCTTTCCTTATTGCCGAACTGCCCTCTCAGCTTATTTCGAAAAAGCTGGGCCCTGATCGCTGGATTCCTATGCAAATTACTCTCTGGTCGCTCGTCGCTATTTGCCAATCAAAGTTATCAGGCAAAGGCAGCTTTGTCGCTACTCGTGTTTTGCTTGGTCTCATTGAAGGTGGATTCATTCCCGACACTATTCTTTGGCTCTCCTACTTTTATACTGGAAAGGAGCTTCCAATTAGACTCTCGTTCTTCTGGACTGCTTTATCCGTCACTCAAATTGGCGCATCTCTCTTAGCCTTTGGTTTGCTTCGTATGCGCGGTGTCAATGGCTGGGAGGGCTGGAGATGGCTCTTTTTGATTGAAGGTCTATTTACTCTTTGCATTGGCATTGCTGCCTTCTTCCTCATGCCCGCTTCTCCTGCCCAAACCAAGACCTGGTACCGTCCCAAGGGCTGGTTTACAGACCGTGAAGAGAAAATCGTCGTCAACCGTGTGCTTCGTGATGATCCCTCTAAAGGTGACATGCACAATCGTGAAGCTATTACTTTCAAAATGCTCTGGAACGGTATCAAAGACTATGATCTCTGGCCTCTGTTCATTGTTGGTCTCATTGCATACATTCCCACTGGTACTTTGAACGCATATCTTACGCTAACACTGCGAAATCTCGGGTTCTCAGCCTTCAATACCAATCTGCTTACAATTCCCAATAACTTCGTTCACATTATATTGCTTTTAATCATCACTTGGGCCACTGAAAAATACAATGAAAGAGCGCTGATTGCGTGCCTTCAGCCATTATGGATCATTCCTTGTCTTGGTGTGCTACGTTGGTGGCCCGGCACTCTTGAAAACATTTGGGGAACATATGCAGTTCTTACTACCCTTCTTTCTGCTCCCTATATTCATGCTATTCTGGTTGGTTGGTGTTCTCGGAACTCCAATACTGTCAGTAACAGAACCATTTCTGCTGCTATTTACAACATGTTTGTACAAGCTGGTAGTATTATCTCGTCCAATATCTATAGAAAAGATGATTTACCCAAATACTACAGAGGTAACACGCAATTATTTGCTATTGCCTTTGCATCTTTTGGATCTCTTTTAGTTACCAAGGGATACTACATTTGGAGAAATAGGACAAGAGCTAAGATCTGGGATGCTATGACCAAGCAGGAACAGGACCACTACAGAGCTACAACTACTGATAGGGGTAATAAGAGATTAGACTTTAGATTTGCTCATTAAGGACTAAAGTTTGTAATTATGTTAAATATTTGGTTTTTTAATAAAATAATGTGGATATAAAGATTTTGAATGAGAGATCAGGGAGAGATTCAGAGATCAGAAAGATGTTGAATCAAAGAATTAGAAAGACTTAAATCAGAAAATTACAAAGATCGTAAATCAAAGAATTAGAAAGATCTTGAATCAAAGAATTAGAAAGACTTGAAGATTTAGAAAGACTCAAACAATTAGAAAGACTTAAATCAAAGAATTAGAAAAATCTTAATTCTCTGGATTTGAGTCTTTGAATTATCAGAAAAATTCATCTTATATCAAATTAAAAAAAATCATTTTGAGATTCACCAAAAATCACTATTTCACAAATTGTCACAATTACTTATTCGGGATTCCGCTTGAAAAAAACCGTGGATTCACTATATAAACTTATATAACAAATGTTAAAACTTTCCAGTTTGTGTTGTGCGGAGCAGAATCACGCACCTCTTCATTTGAATCCTAAAAAGGATTCGCTCAAAGAGCAGAGCTATAGGGTTCCTTTGAGGGAGCAAAATCGAGTCGGAACGACAGAAACACTATCGATTTTCAGCGCAGTTTCACACGAGGGCGTGTGTACACGCACCGACCTGCTATAGATTTCACACAACATGATATGATCCAGTGTCGTGCAAACCTAATAGTCCACCCTGGGATCCCGGCTTGAGCCAGGACTTTAAAGAACACAGTACAAAAGACATCAACATGTCCCCGCCAGCCAGTTAACATCTCAGGCCAGAGGTCCAAAACGAAGACTGACGGTTAAATTTTTGCAAGGGCATCGTTCCACCCAGTCTGATGGACAGACTTCAAAGAGGCATACAATGGATTTATTTAGTCGTAGTGTCGCCGTAGCCTCGCGACACAGTGCGCTGATCCAATTTGATCTTCTGTCAGACGGGTAGCGCACCAATACCCCCTACCATACGATATTCATATTGGGGAGATGTTTCATCCCCAAAGAGAGAAGAAAGGAAGTTTAGGAGGGCCTGGAGAGGTATAAATAGTTTGAGAAAAGGCCACCACAGAACATTTGAGCACATTAAGCTTGTATATTAAGGACCGATGAGTTTCCATATAGTTGGAGCACAAATGGCAGACAAGCGAGGATGAGGATAGGAGGAGGTCTGAAGAGGGCTGAGGAGTGTTGAAAGGAGAGTAGTGAGGTTGGTAGACGAAGGTATGAGACGAAGGTATGAGGTTGGCTGAGGACGAGAGGTTGAGTGAAAGTTTAGGACAAAGTTAGGACAAAGTTAGGACAGAGTTAGGACAGAGTTAGGACGGAGTTAGGACAAAGTTAGGACGAAGTTAGGACAAGAGGTTATGACTAGAGGTTAGAACTAGAGATTAGCTAAGGTTGGCTGATGAGGACGATAGCTAATAACAAGCTGAATATAGCGATTTGCCTGACTTGTACAAAGACTGGCTCTTCACGATTGTCCGTTTCATGACAAAGTTGAACTGTAGAAAATTGTAATTATGACTCTTGGAATATATCAAATAGTCAGTACAACTGAATATGTACAGTGCCTTCACGAGACCGTCGATATTTTGTTAATTTAATATAACTTCAAGTTTAGTTCGAGCAAGATACAGTTGCTATTGACGCTACTTCACGAACGGCTTACCACGATCCAAGCAGCTGGAATGCTAAAGTTCTGTGGGGAAAATATAAGTAAACAGACTGAACCAAGGAATGAAGATGTATAATGTGAGAAACTGATTTCATCTGCAATTGTGATTCAACTATATATGACCAACTCCATAACTTTGAGTACAATCGATATCAACTGCGATTATAACTGAGATTTCAATTGTGATTTCAATTCCAACGATATTACCAGTTCCAACGATCACCAACTCTAACCAATTTCACCAACTAATTTCTCCAACCGCGATTCACCAATTACCAATCCTCAAGATAGTGAAAAATCTGACCATGTTCAACTGAAATTTTTTAGTAGAACTTGAAAAATCTTGAAACTTTTCAGGCTCTTCACTTGATTCTATTGTGAACCACCTAAACGGTGATATGCTTCATATTGCAGAATATATCAAAGCAGGAGCCTTAGGGACAAGAACGGGAAATAATTCTTCCAACTTTAGTAAAAATCGTAGAAAACCAGTGCACTACCAAACGTTGACTGTTGAATCAGGGTCTCCACCGTTCTTCAGCGGTTGAGATTGATGCTCTTAAACTTGTGTATACGTTGGAGGAGACTGCAAACTGTATTCTAAACTGCACTGGATTTAGAAGGGTTTAACTTATTCTAATTCCAACATATTCTTTATCTAATTGTAACTTATTTTAACTTATTATATTATATTATATTCTATTATATATTCTAACTTATTATATATTTTATTCTATATAGCCTATTTTATATATTCTATATTCTATATTCTATTCTATATTCTATTCTATATTCTATTCTATATTCTATTCTATATTATATATCCTATTTTATATCCTTATTCATTCTATCCAATATTTCCTTGGTTAGAAGCCGCGCAGTCTGTTGAATCTCCAGATCCAGCTCCCTGGCGCATCCAGTTTACTGAGTCACCGACAAAGAATCTTAAAGTCACTGGAACTCAGGAGACTGGGCAGCATAATATTCCTTCAAACTGTTTTCACTGATTTTAGGATCTTCTGCGGTTTGCATCCCAATATAAAGAGCCACATGCTTCTCTTATTTTATTCTTTATATTATTTCTTCAATTGAGTTCCAGTTATGAACTCAATACTCCACAATTCGACCATCGTCTACTACGGAAAACGACGACGCAAGTCCAGCCATGAAGAACTACTACTCAGACTCTCAGCCGGCCCTGCTAAATTCAGAACTCGCCGCTCAAATACCGTAGACTCAATAGATAGCATCCTGCTCTCCCACTCCCGCCCTAAATACCCTCCAGTTAGACACTCAAAAAGCCTCTCCGTCCCTCATCCTCCCTCCTTCGACCCTAATAATCCTAATGAAAACATCTACAGCTCTCTCCTATCCTCTCCTCGATCACTCTCGCTCTTAAGATCAACCCTTACCCGGAGGGTTTTAACCAAGACTCGCCCAAAATCTAGAGAGCTAAACTCTAATTCCTCAGGCACTTCGCCATCGTCAACCAGAATGGGTACTTCAATAGCCCATACCGACAGTGCACCAAGCGTCAAAGCCAGCCAGGATGCCGGCAGTGGCATTGACAAAGTTGGCAGAGACTCAGTAGAACTGCCAAAGTTCGTTCACTCCTTCAACCCGTCCCATTCCCATGAAATCCTGGTCCAGGATCAGGAACAAGACCAAGACGTCAGAGCTAAGGAAGCCGCGAAACTGGCCTCCATGTTCATCAACTACAATATTGCAAGCAACACTGCTCCTAAAAACTCCTCTCTGCATCACCATCATCCAAAACGCCATATCTCCAATCCCACTGTTGATCCTCTGTCCAAAGAGGCAAAGGCTGACGATTCGCATAGGCTATTGTCTAATACAAAACTCGAAACTCAACTCCTGAATCTGGCCCATCGAGTATCCCGCGCTCCTTCGCAAACAACTCTACTTAGAGCCCAAAGAGCACGGGCGAATTTAGAGCTACATCATGATTTGATTGCATACTATCAAGGAATAGGTCAGCCCGAAAGACAGTTTGAAGTCTGCTATAATCCGTTGGACCTCATTAGGAAAAGACGCAGCAATTTGAAAGGACTAAGGTATTGGACTGTTGAAGTCTCCGACTTTATGACTGACTATGCAACCAAAACCAAAGCCCAATTGGCTCCTGACTGTGCTGAATCTCCTGAGTCCGCCGACGGAACAGAAGACAGCTTGGAAAATTGTGATTGTAAGGACGTTATATTGGAAAAGGACTCGGATTTAGAACATTCCTATCCAAAATTTCAGAACAGTGCTTCAGACAGTATTTTGGCTACTGAGAGTAGTAGCAAATCCAACTCTTCTGAGCTTCATCCTAATGATGACAGTTCATTGATTGATGTGACTCAAGCTCTTCGGAAAGATCTCAGCGCTTACCAACTTCAGTATTTACTAAGTTACTTGAACACCCTCTCCACCAATATTCCTTCTCACCCAAAGATAGATTTTACTCCTTTCATTCAGCCTCCACAGATATTTACAAATTGCGCTTCTGAACTGGCCAAAGCACAGGCGAAAATCGCAACACAGCAATCAGTATTATCTAAAACGTCTGGACGTTTAGACCGACTACTTGCTGACACAGACCACACTATAACCCGACTGTCAACCACCCTGAATCTCGAAACAAAACAGCTGGGTGAGCGTCTCGACATGCTGTTAGATAAAGGGAGAAGGCGAAGATTACTTGTTATGCTAGGCTACAAGGCACTGGAATACATGCTTGTTGGTGCGATGTGGGTGGTCTGGAGTATCGTAGTCATTCTTAGAATGTTCTGGGGTTCTGCCCAGAGCGTTACTACCATTGTCCGGTGGCTTTTATGGTGTTAATTTTGCATTTGTTCATTTTGCCTTCATTATTTATTTTTCATTAGATTTCCTTCTGGTTAAACTATACTTTAATATTACCTCCCACTGTTTTCACTGTTTTCACTGTTTTCACTGTTTTCACTGTATTCTGTATTCTGTATTCTGTATTTTCTATTCACTGCATTCAATAAATGTATCAAAGTCAATTGCATAATATTAAAAAAGGCCCTTCTCATTGATAGCGAATGATAGTCATGTCAAGCCTAGTTGTGTATGTTGAACGGCCATTTCCAAAATTTGAACTCTGGAACCTTGGTAACTGAACGTTCAAGTATCGATTAAATCAATTCTTACAAACAGCTCGGGTACTATTTAACCACGAAAATAAAGTCTCTGTTTACCCATGAATTCGTGTTCAGTGAGATCAACTTTGTACTTAAAATTTACCAGTATATTTGGATCACTGATTTCACAGAAAAATTAAAAGAATCATAATATTGTAGACTGCAAACAGTTCTGATAAATTTTGAATCGAACTTGTGAATTTCCCTTTTGAGATATATTTCAGACTATTTGTATTTATCAAAGTTAGTCAATTGTTTAACATTCATCTGGAAAGAATTATTGTTTTATTACGGATATTTACAATTAACAAATTCTTACTTCTTTCTTATTTCTCATTGCAAGTTTTTTTTTGTGTTTTTGGAACGTGGTTCAATATCTTTGAATTTTCAGTCTACTTTCTTGATTTTATCGTTAATTTATTTTGGGTGGTTTTTATTAAATACAATAATTTTTCACAATGACTTTTGATCACTCTCCAAGAGAAAAAAGTCGCGTTCGCAGGTATTATTTTCTTCGTTTGTAGTCAAGAATAAACTAACATATCCAGCCGCTATGCCTCTACTGAAAAACAAGATCCCTTTGAAAAAGAATCGCCTCGAAATGATGATACCTCTGGAATGCTGGCATTTTTTGATCGTGTCGACAATATCAAAGTGCTAATCAATGAATATTCTGATAATATAGCTAAACTTGAACAGCTTCAAATGAAACTTATTCACCATGCGGTCAGTGAAGATGAAGACCGATTGAATTCTCAAATTACCGGATTAACTAAAGTGAATCGCTCCATCTCTGATGAAATTAGATACAGACTTCAAGATATGGGTAAATCTTGTCGAGGTGATCGCACAAAGATTAGCCAAATTGAAAATCTAAACAATAACTTCAAACAAGCTATAAAAAAGTATCAATTAGTTGAAATCGACTTCAGCAACAAAACCAAATTGAAACTCAAGAGACAACTAAAGATCATTCATCCTGAAAAAACTGAAGAGGAGCTTGAGATTAGTCTTTCAAATGCGCAAAGCCAAACTCAATTATTTGCGGATGCAGTTTTATCCAAGTCAGTTAATAAAGATCAAGCCAAATTAGCATTATCAGAAGCACAATATCGACACCAGGAAATTCAAAATATCAGTAAAACTTTACAAGATCTTGCTCAGCTATTCCAAGATATGGAAGTGCTTGTTATTGAGCAGGACTCATACCTAATCAAGATGGAAGAATCTGTTGAAAAAGCACAGCGAGACATTGAAGAAGGAATAGCTTTAGAAGATAAAGCTATTAAACGTGGAAGAAGCGCCAGAAGGAAAAAATGGTGTTGCTTCAGCTGTCTTCTTATTATAATTCTTCTTATTGCTATCATGGTTCCCATTAAAATCTGTCTTTTAGACAACAAGTGCTGAGCTTAAAGAGAATTCAACAGTATTTATCATGTATTTGCTTAATAGATTTTTTGTTCATTTTCTAATATTTCCTGACAATTTCATTTAGCTGCTATGATTTGGACAAGATAAAACTCAAGCTTTCTACAATGACAGGTGTATCCAATAGTCTCAATATCAGTTAGGAGTGGTAGTTGTAACTAAAATTTTGTCTGGATCAAATCGTCAATTGATTGTCAATATAAAACTTGGAGAGTGCTCAGTATAAGAACACATAGTTTGATTTGTCATTTAAACATTGAGTTTACAATCTTTCACACACAATTATTTCATCGCGAAGTCTACAGACATATTTAACAGTTTCGTCTTGGACGATTAGTCGGTCCTTGAAACATTGATTCACAAGTAGCTTCTTTTAGACACGAATTCTGGGGCTCAACCGAAAAATCACATGATAATCACATGATATGTTAAAATTACTAATTCTTTAGTGCGAAATAGGCTGAGTAATCATTAAGTAAGTTTGATCTTTGTAATATCTTTTTCCCCATATTCACATGAATCAGGACTTTTGTAATATCTTTTCTCCCCGTGAATAAGTCCTGATTAAAGCTTGACAAACAACTTCGAAAGAATGAATGAAGGCCTTGAGGGAAAGTCGCAAGTATAAATATCTGGAAATGTTCTTTATATCATCTACACAATTCTTTACAAACCGTTGAAATGACCCAATCTCAAGGCTTCATCCCTCGTATCATTGCCCAATCTGTTACCGCCAGAGAACTGAGCGAAGGAGTCGGTGCAAGAGTAAGAAGAGCAATTGGTAACTTGCAAGTTCGCAACTTTACTCCGTTCCTTATGCTGGATCACTTCAAGGTGAGCCCCGATGCTGGATTCCCAGACCACCCCCATCGTGGACAAGAAACTATTACCTACATGGTCAAAGGACGCGTGGATCACGAAGATTTCACTGGGTCTAAGGGAACTCTGGAGCCCGGAGGTCTCCAGTTCATGACCGCTGGACGCGGCATTGTTCACGCTGAGATGCCTCGAATTGACAAGGACAAAGATGGGAACATTAAAGATATTGAAGGCTTGCAACTTTGGGTTGATCTTCCTGAAAGTCTCAAGAACTGCGAGCCCAGATATCGTGATCTCAAAGCTAAAGAAATCCCTATAGTGGCTCCTAGTGATAAGGTCAGCATCAAAGTAATTTCTGGTCAGTCTTATGGAGTTGATTCCGTGAAGGATCTTGCATACACTCCTATATGGATGCTTGACTATACTGTTCAACCTGGCGGTAAAGTTGAGCAAGACCTTCCAAGGGAATTTAATGCGTTTACATATATCATGAGTGGAGAGATCAAAGTTGATGGAAAGTCATACTCGCGACACGATGCTATTTTCTATGGTTCAGATGGCGACGGAGTTAGAGTTTCAGTTCCTGAATCAGCAGCTGGAGAGGCTAGATTCTTTGTTATTGGAGGAAAGATATTAGATCAAAGGATTATTCAACATGGACCTTTTGTTGAAACATCTACTGAGAGAATCACCAAAGCTTTTATGGATTATCAGACCCATAGCAATGGATTTGAGCGTGCTGAAAATTGGAAGAGTCAAATTGGTAAACGCATGTTGTAGTTATTTTTATTTATTAAAATCAACATGAAATTTCACATTTTTAAGCTGTTTAACGTCTATTAAACGTAAATGTCTAAGTTTTAAGGGGATATTGAGTGAACTGCATTATTCTGAAATCAATCTTAATGATTTTGAAAAGTTCAAACGCTCAAAATTGTAGTTTAAATAACTGAAAAACTATCAACTATCAACTATCAACTATCAACCACCAACCACCAACGATCAACTCAACTCAACTCAAATACTATCCAAATTTGTAGTATAATCTCATTTAATAAACCGTCCTTGTTATTTTCTCTCTGCTCCACCCATATATATGTCTAAGACCCCAGATGCCCGTCAAGAACTCATCTCATGCAATAGACTACTTCATAATAATCCTTAAGATGCCAGTGGAAATCCCAAAGCTATCCCGCACTGCATATCCTCCATCATCACCAGCAGTATCCATCATTCATATCCCGTACCCCACATAATCACAAACCGGTTCGTTAAGGGTCCCGTCAAGGTCTCTCACCGTTCGCCCCTATAAACATATCGTGTCTCACAAACTCTCTCAACTAGGTAACTCTAGCACCGAAATCCAGAACCTGCCCGACAGTTACTCAACTCCCTCACAAAAGAGCCACCGTCTTGTTTCAATGCACTGGCTCGCATGTTTCGTTCAGTTTTTCATCGATTCTGTCCTGGAAGTTCATGCCTGGAAGCTCGGCTGTCACATGACTGCATTAGGCAGCGAAACCTTAAACAATACGGCCTAAAAATACGTCCAGTACAAAAAGATTCTGACTTGTCTTCGTCTCAAAGTTCTTCTTTCCACCTTCTTTCCTCTTCTTCTCGCTGTTGAACTCAAGAAACTCTTTTACCAACTCAACGGCCAGACCCAAGTGAAAAGGATAATGACCTGT
Organism: Geotrichum geniculatum; assembly: GCA_030566045.1. Lineage (NCBI taxonomy): Eukaryota > Fungi > Ascomycota > Dipodascomycetes > Dipodascales > Dipodascaceae > Geotrichum > Geotrichum geniculatum. Next base: position 54,428 of record JAJMHM010000046.1, on the reverse strand, counting down.
CCCACGAGCGACGACTTGATCCAACACATCCAGCATACTTCTGGTGAAACGAGACTGGGTGCCTTGAAAAAGCTGCGAAACAAAGTTATTGGAAATGACGATATGAAACTGAAATATGTGAAGGACGTTCGTGCTTTGCAGCTCATTGTCGAGTGTCTGTACGATCCGTTGTACGCTACCGAAGCTAGCATTCTCATTTGCAGCTTTTGCTATGGTATGTATCTCCAATATCAGTGCGGTGCACCTTGTGCTAACGGATTCCTAGGTTCGAAATATATTCTTGACCAAATCTTGAAGTTCCCTATACTAGAACTCATTCTGGGGAACCCAGAGCTGGCAGTCATGCCTGCCTGTCTGAAGGCTCTGGATATTGCATTACGGGTATATCCCATCACTCTCCAGGTCCCAGAAGTCTACATCAATGTCCTAAGCAGTCCAAAGTCGAGTCCTGAAATCGTGGATCATGTTTGCAGGCTCATCCCGCTGCTACGAGGCTGCGAGGTATTGGCAGGTGCTTTGGTTGATAGAGTCAATAGACGGCCTCCACGAGCTTCGGTGCTGATTGCACTGGCAAGCATCGCCCAAGGCAAGGAAAAGCTCGATACTCATTATCTATTTGGTCTCACTCGGCACAGTAACAGAGGAGTGAAAGTTGGCGCCGTCAGTCTCATACTGGTCCTTGATAACTTTGCTGAAAGCGGCGTGTCTATGCTGCTACCAGCACTAGTAACAATGCTGGATGAAGAAAACGGTGAATATGATCACTTAATTTTCAAATCGCTGGCTATCATCTGTAAGGCCTCCCCGAAACTGGCTGTGGAAGTTGGAGTAATTGATAAAGTTTGCTCGAGACTGAAAAAAAACTGCCAAACGAAACCGCCAATGGAGGAGGAGCTGCTGCTGTTGTCTGTGTTTGCACTTCATGGAGAAATGTATCGATTGAAGATTGCCGAAGAAATTGCAAGTCTTTTACACACATTTATCGACTCTGAATCGTGCTCTCCCAGATTATGTATGGCAGGATGCCATTTATTAAGGACATTAAGCTATAGCGAAGAGCTACTCAACTCACAACTGACAGCTACAACTAAAATACGATACAATTTACGCACAATTCTTACGCATCATATTAAAACAACCTCGAATTCAAATGCCGAATACATTAAGCAGTCTACAGAGCAGCAAAACGAACTCAAAGCCAGCGCCATGGCTGCACTCATAAACATTATTCACACTTTTCCTTCTCAAGACACATTCCCTTTCATGAATCCAATACTCGACGGCATGTATTCAGCGTGTGCTCCGCTACGACTCAATGCCACTTGGGCTTTAAAACATGCAATTCTTCTCTTTCCAAGCCATGTCCAGTTTTCATTAGCGAATGGGCCACTTGTCGAGCTCTGTTTACATGATCCAAATCCTGAAATAAGTTCGCAGGCACTTGGGTGTCTGAGAAATTTAGCAACTCTTCCAATTCCTGTTCAACCTCCTACAAACACTCTAATTAGCATATTGCTGATGCTCGGTCAATCTGCGCCTATTCCTACAGTTTTTACTTTGTCAAACCTGAGTTTACACCAATCATACGCAGAACCCTTCAGTAAATCTAGCGAGCTAATGTCAATGCTCTCTAGTTATCTACAGAATTCAGATGACATAGTCCGACTGGGAGCTGTTTGGAGTGTATACAATCTAGTTTCTGGCCGCCCCAAAATAGCTAAAGACCTTACTGCCAATGGTGTATTCCAGGCAATAGCTATGCTGAAGGACGAAAAGAATGCTGAAATTTATGAGAAACGCAAAATGATTTTGAACTTATTTCGTGAATATAAGTGAATATAATGACAATTTATCTTGTAGTTCACAGTACAGTAGTACAGACCCAATTTGTACGTTACTTATTCTCATCTCATCTCTCACGTGATCACACGGCTTAACAGTTCACATGATACCTTTAGAGAGTTCATCCCACTCTTGTTCGATTTGTTCAACCTTTAAATGATATTAGCTGAGAACAGACAGGGAACGAGGCTTTGTACTTACAAAGTTCCAAAAGGTATCATCGTTTAACGTTTGTAATATTTGGTTTTGTAAACTGTCGTTAAGCTTTTGTTTTTTTCTGACATGCGTCGTCTTTGATAGTGGTGAGACTTCTGAGAATTCAAATGAAGTATCAGGAGTAATATAGTTGACTGGCTCAGTAGGTATTATAGATGTTTCGTCTGCGTTTTTGTTATTTGAAGCAGGAGATGAAATGCTGTGACCTTTCAGAGATCCGGGAGCAGACAGTTGTCTATATGATCGTCCTTCTACATTTGTTTTAGATTTTTCAGTGCTGCCATGATTCGAAGCATAGAGCTTGTCAGTAGTTTTTGAAAATGAAGCCGTTTTTGTGCTGCTAGACATTGTATCTTTAGAAGTAGCTAACGAAGATTGAGGCGTAATATAGCAATTACTGGACTCGGTCGGTGTCTCATCTGGTGAGCATGGCATACTCTTACCTGAGAGTATAGCAGAGTGCTCTATGGGAAGTTTTTTCATTGTATTTTCGGTTTTATTGGATTGACCAGCTTTTTCTTGAGTTGAAATCATCTTCTTCATAGCTGGATTTGGCATTATTGTAGCTACTGGCACAGGAGAAGATTGTAAAAACTGAGCCATAGCACCTTGTAATGGGCTTTCTGGAGTTTCTGCTACTCTATTGTGATTAGGACTTTCTTGGGTTGAGTTGGGAATACTATTTGAAAAATCCAGGGAAGATGCAGATTGTGAGTTTTGAGCATCATTTTCAACATTAGTTGGATATGGCGTAGTCATTTCTTGAATGCTCTTCGTACCGGATAGCTTAGAAGTACCAATACTGGCTGTTACTACCATTCTAGGATCATTTGAACACATTGAACTTGAGGATAGCTTTTGCTTGTCTGCTAATGAAAGATAGCTGGGTATAGAGTTGGTGTGGGGTATTTCATCAGAATTGCTCTTCTGAGACAAATCAAAAGGAATCAAAACACTAGAATCCAAATTGTCCAAGTTTATCAAGTCATCCTGATGACAAAGAGGATTGATGGGGTCTGAAGGTGGCCTCTCTTCGGGAGATTTTGACAGAGAGTTCAGGGTAGCCAACACTGGAACCATATCAGCGCCTGGCGAGTATGTCTGTTTTGAAATTTGAGTAGCCGGTATAATCTGTTGCTCTTTTTCCACTGATTCTCTCTTGATACTTGGATTGTCCACAGAATTGAATGCGCAATTGAAAGTGTTTAATGTTTCTAGAAATGAAGAGTACCCTTTAGAATCTCGAAACTGGACCTGAAATCTGTGAGTCTGGAAAAGATTGGTTAATCATGGTTGAAAAGACGAAGCCTCTGGACTTACCACTACAAGATTGTCAACTTTAGTTAGATATAGAAATCCAACTGTTGGCTCCTTTGCAACAATGCTAAAAGGTGGGAAAGTTGTGCTACATATATCAGAAAAAGTTTCATATAGCTCAGGTACACAGATTCGATCCTGCTTTTTTGTTAGTAGTCAATGCCTTCATTTCTCGGTCTAACTTACATGATACCAAACTTCACCGTCTGCTGCTCGACGGGTAGGACCTACTTCTATTGACAATGATGCAACGCCTTTTGTAACTGGAGTCTTGAATATTTTGAGACAGAAAAGAGAATTTTTCTTGTGAGTCCATTTCTCTTTATCGACTGGGTCGTAGTTAAGTCCTGTTGGAGATAGAATTGAATCATGGTTGAACGAGTACTTGACTAATGGATATCTCCTGTAGCAATGGCGTTTATTAGACGACATGATTGAAAGTTGATGAATTGAATTAAAAAGAAGAAGAAGAAGTGGACTTGTAGTTCAATATATATTCACAAGTCTTCATGGTCGTTACACCAAATCTCTTCCTCACATCAGTGAAATCTTCAAGCTGACATCACCAAAATCATGTGACAGATCTGGAATAAACTCCCAATTTGGTTGCCACAGTAACTCAAGTGTGGCTCAAACTATTCACAAGCCACAAAGCAAAAATGGAACAATTATCATTCACGTGACTGATTACCATTTAGCCACAGAGGCTTGTCACGTAAAGTCACATGATAAATCGCAATTTAGTTATGCTGTGGCTTCATTTATCAGCCACAATTTGGCTTTGACAAGATCTGAAGAAAAGAAGTTTAAATACTTTTCTTCCAGTCAGGATTCTCAGTTTTGTACTTTTTCATCATTCACTGACGATTGGTAAAACCATATAGCTTTCTGGATATGCCTTCTTCTATCAGCAGGTCACCTTCTCCAAAGCCTCTTACCGGGCAATCACCTATAGATCATCCATTCCCTATTCCTGGTGATCTCTCTGGTTTTGCTGGTGACTCAAACACTACTCATCAAGTTTTGGTTCAGCAGGTAGCTCATGCTCTATCTGGATCGATCTTCTCATACTCCCCCGAGTCTTTTGGTTTGGACTCTGCTATTGTAAGATGGAAGCGTTTCGGTCAGCCCAACGCCCAAGGGACCGTGCCAAATCTGAATCAATTAGAGAGTAGAGCTGGTGCAGCTTCAGTATTGTTAGGATATATCTACAACAACCTCTTCAAAGACTCCAAGCTACCAATACCTCAGACTGTTTTGGCTTCTACGGCGACTTTGAAGCTTATGGAGCCTGTCCTGGCTCAGTATGCTGTCAACCCGTCAGCCAAATTTCCCATTGCTTTCAACGTAGCTGCGATTGACTACGATGACGAGTCCAACGCGTTGGTCACAGATTATACTTGTGCCTTGAAAATTTCAAGAGATTTGGGCCTAGGTTTGGTTGCTTCGACTTCCATTTCAGAAGCCCAACATATGGCACTGTTTGCTACTGTTCTTTCTTCTGCCCTCCCTACCATTCATATTTACGATGGTGTTCGCGGGCTACGTGAAAGCTTGAAAACCACTGGGATTCTGAGTGTTGCTGATATTGGAAAGTTCTATGCTGACATTGTTTCTAAGCAGTCTTCTGGAAGTGCTTCTAGCCAAGTTTTGAAGACCTTGGAGCTTCTCAATCAACTTTTTGGAACTTCGTATAAAGCCTTTGAATACTCTGGTCATGCTGCTCCCAAGACCGTTATTGTTTCTTTTGGTTCTGCCGAATCTACTGCTGCTTCTCAAGTCTCAGAGCATCTTTCGCAATCCGGCCATGCTGTTGGTTCTATCAATGTCCGTGTATACAGCCCTTTCATTGAAAGCGAGTTCTTCGCTTCTCTCCCTTCTACTGTAGAAAAGATTGTTGTATTGGGCCAAGTTGAGACTGATTCTCAAGTTGATAACGCTTCTTACCAATCTCCTTTGTTTTTGGACGTTGCTACTGCCTACACTCTCAAGTACGGCTTCACTTCCAAGGCTTTCAAGATCGTTGATTACAAGTACAGCCGAAGTAAGGTTTGGAGTCGTGAAGCCATTTACAACATCTTTGATATCGCTACTCCTGCACTTCCTGCAAGAGCTGATGTTAGAGAGGCTGTTTTCTGGGATCTTGACAGTTCTGCGACCGCTGATACTGCTAGCAAGCTTGCTCACACAATTTCTCTTGATGGTGAGAATTCTGTTGGCCATGTGTCTGTCTATGACAACGAAACCTCAGGAGGTATCATTGAATCTCAACTTCGTGTTTCCAAGTCTCCTGTTCACACCCCGTATCCTGTAGAACAACCTGATTTCATCTTTGTCAACTCTGTGGATATTACCAAGAGTTATGATGTTCTTGGAAATGCTAAACAAGGTGCCAAAGTCATTTTGAGCAGCTCTAACAAGATTGAAGAGCTTGAGAAGAATCTGAGCTCCAAGTTCAAGAAAGCGCTCGCTGCAAAAGAGGTTTCATTGGTTACTTATGATTTTGAAGCCATTGGCGACCTTTCGGAGACTTTGGGTAGAACTAAGAGTATGGTCGAACAAATCTCTTTCTGGAAGACGTTCTCTCCTGAACTCACCATCAATCAAATTACAACCAAGATTGTAACTGCCAATGGAGTTGATACAGAGCTGGTTGCTGCTACTGTAGCCAAACTTATTGAGAATGTCTTTGAAAACGCACTTACAACTATTGAAATTCCCAAGGAGTGGAGCAAGATCGAGCTTACTGAGGAAGAAGCTGAAGTTACTCTTCCAACAACCATCAATAGAATCAGTTTCGCTCCTAATGAAAAGATTTCTCTTGAAGAGGAACCTGTTGCTGAAGCTTCTGATTCCTGGTTAGAAGCTGCCAAAAAGATTACATTCAAGGAGGCCTATGGTACTTCTGACGAGCTCAGACCTGATCTACCTGTTAAGAACTTTGTTGTCAAAGTTCAAGAGAACCGCCGAGTCACTCCTGCTGATTATGAACGTCACATCTTCCACTTTGAACTTGATATTACTGGAACTGGTTTGACCTATGCTATTGGTGAAGCTTTGGGAGTTCATGCTCGTAATAATAAGGAAGAGGTTGACGAATTCATCAAGTGGTATGGTATCAATCCCAATGCTCTTGTTTCTGTTCCTGCTCGCGATGATCCTTCTTACAACGAAACCCGAACTGCGTATCAAGCTTTCCGCGACAATCTGGACATTTTTGGAAAACCACCCAAGAAGTTCTATGAATCTCTTGCTCCTTTTGCTACTGACAGTCAAGAGAAGGCACATCTTGAGAAGCTTGCCTCTGCTGAGGGTGCTCAAGAGCTCAAGAGACGTGCTGATGTCGATTTTGACACATTTGCAGACATTTTGGAAGAATTCAAATCTGCTCGTCCTTCTTTGGCTGAGCTTGTTGAAATTATTGCTCCTCTTAAGCGTCGTGAATACTCAATTGCTTCTTCTCAAAGAGTTCACCCCAATGCAGTTCATTTGCTGATTGTTGTTGTTGACTGGGTTGATTCTAGAGGCCGCGCCCGTTACGGTCAATGTTCCAAATACCTTTCAGATCTGCCTGTTGGTGCTGAACTAGTTGTTTCAGTTAAGCCATCAGTTATGAAGCTTCCTCCTTTGTCTACCCAGCCCATTATTATGGCCGGCTTGGGTACTGGTCTTGCTCCATTCAAGGCATTTGTCGAAGAAAAGATGTGGCAGCAGGCTCAAGGAATGGAGATTGGAGAAATCTATCTTTACCTTGGTTCTCGTCACAAGAAAGAAGAGTACTTGTATGGTGAGCTTTGGGAAGCTTACAAAGAAGCTGGTATCATCACTCATATTGGAGCAGCCTTTTCTCGAGATCAACCTCAGAAGATTTACATTCAAGATCGTATTAGACAATCACTCAATGATTTGGTATCTGCTTTTGTTAACAAAAATGGTTCTTTCTACTTATGTGGACCTACTTGGCCTGTACCTGATATCACTGCTTGTCTTGAGGATATCATTACTGTTGATGCCGATAAGCGTGGTGTTAAGATTGATACTCCAAGAGAGATTGAAGAATTGAAGGAGTCTGGTAGATATATTCTTGAAGTTTACTAAATGTAACTTACAATATAAAATTCTTATAAAGATTACGGATGATTATAAGCTTTATTGAATGTCTTTACTGATAATGAGAAATGTTTGAACGGATAATTGTATGCTTTATTGAATGTGAGCGGTTGTCTTTACTGAATGTATTAACTGTCTTTACTGAATGTATTAACTGTCTTTACTGAATGTATTAACTGTCTTTACTGAATGTATTAACTGTCTTTACTGATTGTATTAAGGTGTCTCTACTGTCTTTACTGAAAACTGCCCTCACCGAAAGTTGTCTCTACTGAAAATTGATTTACCATTAATGAGAAATGACAAATTGGGATAGCATATTACAGATATAAAAACATTATGTGCCAATTAGATCAACGATGAAGGTAACTCAGCTCCAGCCTTCTTAAGACCAGCCAAACGATCATACTCTCCACTGAGAATACGCTCAACAATAAGTTCATCGCGCTTCTTAATCTCTTCAGGCGAAATATTGTTGTCTTTAGCATAATCTTGTCTATTGTCGTTGTACTTTTCTTGGGCACGAAGTCTCAACTCCTCTAAAGCCCATTCACTAATGTCCTCCTTGTCAAGGAACAAAGAGAAACCAAGAGCAACCAAAAGAGCAGGAATGAATCCGTAGTAAATGATGTTCTCCCAGCCCTCCTTCTCCTCGGCTCTGATGATGCTCCAAGTGATTTCGCCAGTATTGGGGTCCTCCACGGGGATTTTGTCCAAGATTCTCTTGCCATTTGAAAGATATTCTCTGAGATCGGTTTGGTTGTCTTTATACAATTCAATTTGTTCGCTGGACAGCTTGAGAATGTCCCAAGTAGCTATTCTCTTCTGGTTGGCGAGTATCGAAAGCGCAGCAACTTCCTTAAGCTCACTGTCCTCAGGATTGCGAGCAGTTCCGTCAGGATTCTGATAAATCTTACCAGCGCCGGGCAAAGCATCAATACGCTTGCGAATATCAAGCTCAAGCTGCTCACTGAATTTGGCAAAACCTGGAGAAGGCTTGAACTCGGAGGTTGAGATGCATCGTTTGGTCAGAGATCTGGACGCTGCAGACACAGTCTGACGGGCAAAAGCGCGTAAAGAATACATTGTAAGTTCTAGATGCAAAATGATATGAAACAGCAGTGGTGGGTGGTTGGTGATCGCAATGACCTATATGAATATCGTCAGGATGCCTGGAGAGAGCGGACCTTTGAAAAAAAAACAAGGAAAAACTCTGTACACATTCACCTCATCCTTGATTGGCCAAAACCTGCCCACTTACAACTCCCTCTATATGAGCTAAGCATGACACATGTATGATTAAGCGTTGCCATGGCAACTATTGAGACTATGAAAGTTCCCGAATAGGCACCAGGGTAAGTATGAGACTGGGAGGAGGATATGTGAGCATGGAGAGTGAGTGCGCGGGAGGTGGAGCACAAAAAAATTTTCGAAGGGAGGTGAGAGTAGGAATAATTTTTCACGATTTTCACCTTCTTCTCCTGCTGGTAGCCCGACGACGTTCCCAAGTAAAGCATCAACAATGAAGTACATTCAAACCGATCAAATTCTCGACATTCCTGAAGGTGTTACTGTTAACATTAAGTCCCGTGTTGTTACTGTTACCGGACCCAGAGGTTCTCTTACCAAGAACCTTAGACACATTGATGTTACCTTCACCAAGATCTCCAACAAGGCCGTTAAGCTCACTGTTCACCACGGAGACAGAAAGCACGTCGCTGCTCTTAGAACTGTCAAGTCTCTTATTTCCAACTTGATTACCGGTGTTACCAAGGGTTACAAGTACAAGATGAGATATGTGTACGCCCATTTCCCCATCAATCTTAACATTATTGACAACGGAAAGGCCGTTGAAATCAGAAACTTTTTGGGTGAGAAGCGTGTTCGTGTTGTTCCTGTTGCTGAGGGTGTCAAGGCCGAGATTTCCACCACTCAAAAGGACGAGTTGATTCTTTCTGGTAACTCTGTTGAAGCTGTTTCTCAGACTGCTGCTGATATTCAGCAAATCACCAGAGTTAGAAACAAGGATATCCGTAAGTTTTTGGACGGTATTTATGTTTCTGAGAAGGGTGTTATTGTTGAAGATGCTTAAATTATTTATGGTCAACTTAGATTTGTATAAATATATGTATTGTTGTTCATGAATTTGGAGTCTTGGACTCTGGCTCGACTTGAAACCGAGCAAGAAGTTGGATCGTTAGTATCATTAGTATATTGGATCATTAGTAGATGTAGATTGGATCATTAGTAGATGTAGAATGGATCATTAGTAGATGTAGATTGGATCTTAAGTATATTGGATTAGTATATTGGATTGGATCTTAAGTATATTGAATGAATTGAATCTTTAGTATATTGAATGAATTGATTCAATCATTGTTCATCTAAATTGTAGATTTCTTAAAAAACTCCTCTGGAGTATAAAACTTGAGACTAATCGCTTCTGCAAACTTCTTGTCAGAATCTGAAAAATCTTTGGACCTACCAGCAGCATCTCCTACAAAGAAAGAACGCGAAACATCAACCTCATAATTAAGCGCTTCAACCTCTTTGACCATATACTTCCACATCCCAACCGCCGGCTTGCGATAAGACACCGCTGAATCCTTTGGTTCCTTCGTAGCTCCATAAAACCAAAAGCCAGAATCAAAATCCATTGCAATTTGAGATACGCGTTCCTTTAAATACTGATACCGTTTGGCCCCAGGCTTTGTAACAACTCCTCCTTGATTCGAAAAGACAACCACCATATACCGCGTGCCAGGAGCCAAAACACTGAGCTCTTCGCCCCGAGCAATTGTCTGTAGCATAGGCTTCACGCGCTCCGACAGCCATGTCCAATCCGACCCGTTTCTGGGGAACGGAGTACGCGATTTGGTGTCCACCAGCGTCGAGTCCAGGTCGAACGCCGCTATAGCTATCGCTTTTCTGTCGCTACTGACTGTTAACGGACTCTTGAATCGCGTCTTCAATAATGTTCCATCCAGTGTCCAGCTGGTTCTAGCTGGAGATGCGTCGCCTGTAGTTGCAGCGGCGACTGTAACGTTTCTCTGGCTCGCGGAAGATGCTGGCTTGAAATACGATGCAATAGAGCTGTTGCCCTTCGCAGCCCGTGGATATTTAGCCATTGTAACAGTCAGGCAGCTGGTCAAATCACCATCCTCAATCGAAAGGAGGGATGGAAAACTTAATTGTGTTACTAACTGGGGATACTAATTAGTATTTTCATTTGGTGATTAGACTTTTACCTAATTGGGCGATTTTTCGTGAACCTAATTCTTTGAATTTTTCCAGGAGAAAGCTGGGCTAGCAATGAAGCAAGAGTCTTGAGGTTTATTGAGGTGTGTGTGGTCTATTGAGGTGTGTGGTCTATTGAGGTCTAGGACTACGACTCGATATGACGCTCCAACGTACTCTCAGGTCTAGAGAACCACCGAGAAAACGGGGAGCAGCGCAGAGTATCGCCGATATAAGAAAGCAGCATCCTGTGGCTCCAGATATTGCTCCAGACTCTATAGCTACTCCCTGCCTAAAGCGCTTCACATAAAGATCTGAGAACACCGCGGCCGGTGATAACATGCCCCATCTGTATCAAGGTAAGTTAAGGTTCAATCTTGTTTCTTGTCTTCTGTAGAGTGTTACATGATCCACATAAGTAGCTGGCTGATAATTTCTCAGATAAAAGATACAAAGAATCGAATGCAACGTCTCTAATATTTTCATATAAAGGCCCAGTTTTCCAGCTTCTACAATATCGAGACTTGTAGACGACTGTCTGCTGCCATAACTCCACGCCATGACTACCTCTACCCTCTGTCCTCCGTCACCTCTTTCTCTAGATGCTTCAGATGACGGACCATTTCTTAGTATGGACTCGCATATCATTGACATCTTTCGTCCTCCTCCAATTCTTCAGTACGATCCAATCGACCCCTATTATGTCACACACTCTATTCCCGTTCATCCTACAGTAGAAGATCTACTCCAGAAGCGATACAGCCATCTGCTGACACCAGGAACTCCCCAGTATATCTGGCATCTAAATCGACTGAAAAAGAATCGTGAAGCCCTTAACGAAATGAGACGATCATATCAAGAAGCCATGTTTAAAGAAACAGAACAAAGCAATTTACAAAGATTTAGAACTTTCTAACCTCTTGTTCTATTGCCCAACTCTATTTTCAACTATGGGCATTAATCCTTCCATTCCTCCAGGTTTCTTCCTTATCGCACATGCTCAAGAGTTAAGGTTTCCGCTTTCCATTGTCACTGGACGCCAGATTAAGTTCTTCTCTGCGCCACGGTCGTTATCTGTTCTGAAGGATGGTCTTTGGATCACGGTTAACGTTTTTTCTGGAATATCAAAGAGAACTCAGGTTAAAACGAATTGTATCATTCTCTGCGCCAATTGTTCTACATTCTTTTCGATAAAACTAAACAGTTTTACTTTAGCAACATTGGCTGCCAGAAACAGTTAAATTGAACTCTGGTTCAAAGATAGAATAACAGAATACCAGAATAATAGAATAACTGGCTCCGAATAACTCTGGTTCAATTATACCGGTTCCATTATAGAACTCTCTTTTCAATATAGAATAACTCTCTTTTCAATAATAAATTTAGAATAACTCTGTTCAATAATTATAACTCTGTTTTTAGCAATTTCACAAATTTGCTCGTATCCAGCTGCTCTTTAAGTCCAGGACAAGACTCAATAACTTCTTGAAGCTTGCCTACTATCTCTTCAGAGCTCTGCTCGTCAAATGACTTCTCTCCAACTTTCTCTCGCCATTGATTCAACACATTTCGTAATAAGTTGCTTCCCTCATGAATATCTTCCTTGCTCAGCTTCGTTTGCTTAGATTGGCTATTTTCATTGAAATCTTCCAACTCTAGTGCCTTTCGCTTAGCCATCCTCACTACTTTAGAAGGAAAGTTAACAACTTCAGCAACATGAATTCCAAATGACTGGCTGCTAATACCCTTTTCAACCTTGTACAACAATGTAATGTCTTGAACTGGAGCTGCATCATGACTCTGCTCAAGCTCAAGTTTCTTGTCCACTTCTCCTACATGTGCTACGACATGTAGATTAGCAGCTTGAGTAGGATATTTGTCTGCAAGCTCAGTAAGTTCATGGAAATGTGTAGCGAAAAGAGCAAAGCAGCCAATGGCTTTAATTATGTGCTCAGATATTGCCCAAGCCAGTCCAAACCCATCGTATGTGCTTGTTCCACGGCCAAGTTCATCAATAATTATCAAGCTTTCTCTTGTTGCGCTCTTAAGAATCGTAGCCGTTTCCAACATTTCTGCCATAAACGTCGACACTCCTTTCAGCTGAGAATCACCAGCTCCGACACGAGCAAGAATTGAATCAAAGATTGTCAGCTCGGCCTCAGTGCACGGAACAAAGCTACCAACCTGTGCCATGAGAGCTATGGCGCCAATTTGACGAATGTACGTCGACTTTCCGCCCATATTTGGTCCGGTAATAATCAAAAACTCGGATTCATTCCTGATCAACGAAACATCGTTAGGAATAAACGCTACATCATTTTGCATCTCCAAGCATGGATGTCTGGCTTCTTTCAACAGAGTACTTCCGCTATTTCTGGGGTGCATTTTTGGTCGAACATAAGGGGTCGGAGCGTAAGCTGCTACATGAGCAAAGCTCACAATAACATCTAAATGAGCCAAGATCAGTCCGAGCTGTTCTAATACTGAGCAATATGTCGAGGAGATGCCAACTACTTCCTGAACCAAGATACTTTGTGTCTTGTTGTATTCTGTCGTCAGTTCTGTGAACTCTTGACCCAGAGATCGAAGCCGTTTAGTGGTAAAGTAAATACCAGCTTTTTGTGTCGATAGTTCAATATAAGAAGATTTGTTTCGAAGGCAGGCACCGTCTGTACGGGTTACACGCATACACCATCCATATATATTGTGATTTTCCAACTTGAGTTTCTTTTCTGGATCCATATTGAGATCATCGCTCGTCTCTAGGTGCTCCTTAGTGACCCCTTTTCTAACATGTTCAAGTCGATCTCTGATTTCTTTCAAGCTTCCATCAAAGTCGGGTTTAATGATATACTCATGATTATCCAGTGCCTCTAAATCAACAGTAGTTTCCACCAACTCTTGAAACTTTTCGAGGTTGACGTGCGACTCTTTCATCAAATTTATGTAGGCCTTTTCAAGTGCTTCACGATAGTGACTTTCAGTAATTGATTCAAGAGTATCAATCAATTCGGGCAATCGAACGACCATTTGATATAATCTAACAACCTCTTCCAACGAGGCTACGCCCTTTTGCATCTTTTTTACCAACCTACTAATGTCTGGAATTGAATTGAGCTGCTCTTGCTGTAGATTTTGGCATACCAATGAATTTTCCACAAATATTTCAACCAGCAAATGTCGAGTCTCAATGTCTTCCAAGCTCATAAGAGGTTGTTTGAGCCATCGTGCAAGCATGCGAGTACCAGCAGCAGTTTTGCATCTGTTTAAAAGGCCAAAAAGACTCATTGTTTTTGAACCATCGCGAGGACCAGGCATCAAGTTCAATGCTTTCATGGCAGAGGAGTCCAATCTCATGTACTGATCTAAATCATGATTGACAAGTTCGAATCTACCAAATCCTTCTGACTGCGACATAAGATTTAAATATTTGATCAAAGCAGTTGTAGCACCCATTGCCAGATTCAATGAAAGTTGAGGTAGAGAAGAGACTGCTATCGTTGAAGGAAGAAGCCTAGCCAGGTCCTGTTCAATGTCTCTTGTGCTGAAGTCACTATTTTTCTTTTCAGTATAAGGAATGTCGCATCTTTCCAGTACACCTCTAACCTTTTCAATTTCAATATCAGACGAATCTTGGATCACGCACTCTTTTATTCCAAGTTGAATAATGACTGACTCCAAATTTGAGAACAGTTCGTTATCAGAAAACTCTGAAATTCCAATTTTGCGTTCGCTAGCATCTATAAAGCATATTCCTACTTGAATTCCATCTTGCTGTTTTGCGGATACCTTGATGCTAACAACTACTGGGCTTTGATCGAGACCCGATCCTAGCATCTCTTCCACTTCTCTGATATTTCCTGGAGATGCGCTCTTGCTCAAATGCCAGTTTCTGCCTTTGCCGTTGGCATAGATTTCGATTCTTAAACCTTTATTCATAAGAGCATCTTTCAAAAAGTTATTGAAAACAGCAGAAACCATTGTGACATATGGGATATTTCCTGACTTTTCAGAGTGTTTGAGAACTGAAGATGTGCCATATACGTTATCGGCAATATATTGAGCATCATCTCCATGAACTGAAAAATACTCTCCTCGTTCAAAGAGTCTGATCAAAGTAGCTGGTTTTTCTGGTAAGGATTTGAAGTACGAAAAGAATCCCGCTTCTTCCTTTGTGTCAGAGAATTTCAATTCAGGTCTTGATGATGACATTTAATCAATGGGGGTTTATGAATAGTTGAGAAGAGAAAGAGAAAATGAATCAGGAAATAAATAAAAAAAAGGCGCGAGTCGAAACAATAATTTTCGTGATGAAAATTCTAAATTAGGAAATATTTAGACACGAGGTATATAAGTGAAATATTGAGACGCGAAAAATTCAGGTATGA
Organism: Geotrichum geniculatum; assembly: GCA_030566045.1. Lineage (NCBI taxonomy): Eukaryota > Fungi > Ascomycota > Dipodascomycetes > Dipodascales > Dipodascaceae > Geotrichum > Geotrichum geniculatum. Next base: position 39,318 of record JAJMHM010000046.1, on the reverse strand, counting down.
ATGAAATTCAATGACAGTATATTGAATGGAAAAAATATATATACAAAAATTAACTATACATAAACGCAGCATTTTGGTAAAATGAAAGCATGGGATTCTCTCCCTTCTTGGTAGTTGTACTTTCAATTTCAGCCCATTGTTCCAAAAACCCACGATGCGTATCAGTCTTGATAAGTTTGTTGCAAACAGCCTTATACAATTCAGCAGCTAACTCAAAGTCAGTAGGGAAAAGAATGTCAAAATAGCCTTGAAGGACCATGTAAGAATCGACAGGTACCATAATGTTCTCGAGAACTGTTTGGACAACTGGTGAACTATAGCCTGGGGTGGCATCAGGTAAATGGGTGAAATCCGAAGTTAATAGTCGATGCTCTGGGAACTTTGTCTTCAAAATATTGAGAAATTCTAGATATCTAGTAGGGATATACTCAGGATCAGAGAGGTTTCCACGAAAAGGATATAGCGTATTCTTGAGAGTGCGATACATTTTTGGTTGAGCAAGTGGATGGAATCCTAACTTCCAATTAGCAGTAGGACCACCTATTTCTTCACGAAGCTCCAAGAACTTCTTCGCCCAAGGATCTAAATCAGTTGAAAATACTTCGGTCATATCTCCATTCCCGTCAATAACTACATTTCCTTGATAAGGCTGCAAGGTCTCATTGTCATAGCGGATTACATCGTGAGAAAAGTTATCAAACACTTCCAGGGCAATGAAAAAGCATGGCTCTACCACAGTCTGATCCCATTCAAATATGCTCTTATTGATGATTTCAACTTTTGATTCGTGTCCGCGAGAAGATGCGAGGTTTTTAAGATTGTGCTCTTGTTTTGAAGCAAGGTTGGATGAGATTTCAATGATTCTATACTTGGTGCGAGCATACACATCAGGCTGGGTCTCTCGAATGTAGTCCAGTATGTTGAGCATCAGAGTACCATTACCACCACCCATTTCGTAGATTATTAGATCTGAATAAGGATATAAGGAGAGCATGTAATTGACAAGCAGGTATCTTGCTACAGCTTCGCCATAGTAAGGCTTGAAAAGCTCTGTAGGGGTGTGCCATAACTGTCTATAAGAGTTTTTGGTTCCTTTTTTAGCTCTGACTTCGGGATTATTGAGAGGCAAGTGATCATATCGCTTATACTCGTCGTTCCATTTTGTAATGAAGTCGTCTTCGTCCTTGATGTCTTTGTATGTAAATGGTTTCTCTGGAGTGAAGATTTCGACTTCTTTTGAAAAGTAGCCGTAGACTGGGTGGTACAGGGAGTCATCAATGAACTCTTTGGAAGTCATTCGCACGTTCTTTGGTCTCTCGTTCCTTCTCGTTAGCTTTTTGGCCGTAACAGCTGGGAATCTTGTGAAGTTCTCTTTGTTCATTTCAGTTGTGTAGGAGTATGTGTGAGGGTACACTGAGTAGTCAAATCTATAGGACTTTTTTGACTTATTATCATCATTCGGGTCCTGCATGGCTGCTTCCTTCAGCTTTGTGAATATTGATCCATTTCTACAAGCGCTGGGGTTCAGTCTCTTGGTTGAGACCAGTATTCTTCTGTTTAATAGGAGCATTGTCGCATGAAGCTGGGAAGATGGGGAGGCTTGATTTTTTTATTTATATTTTTTTGGTTTGAAACGCTAATACGCTGATTCGCGAACTGGAAATAAGGACTCTACAAAGGCTAGAAATGTGATATAGAGGTGCTGCAGAGATTCTGGTGATTCCAATTTCATGAAGAACTTCTTAGACCAAATATTTCCGAATTCTTAGATCAAAATGTCCAAGTTCTTAGATTAAAATATCCAAATTCTTACTCCAGATCAAAAGGTTATGCCCTTATTCGAGACCGAAAGGGTTTGTGATATCTCCTTACTCCAGACCAAAGGAGTTTGTGATATATTCCTTATTGCAGACCAAAAGGTTTTATAATATCTCCAAGTTCCTACTCCAGACCATAATATCTCTCTTACTCCAGGCCAAAAGGTGATTCCTAGATTTGGCTGGTAAATTTGAATTTGGCTCAGAAAGCTTCATTTTTACCACTTCTTTTCTTCTCCCATCTGCTCCTTTGCCCATCCTTTCAATGAACCAACTAATCGTTAAAAGACTGGCCTCGAAACTTCAGAGATCACACATTAGGTCGATTGTCACTCTGCGTGGTTCGTCTAATGATCCAGATCTCCAGTATGCAAACGGAAGTTATGGTGGCCGACTATTAGCTCCTGAACATGAAGCATCGTTCCCACATAGAAACGTCCTTGAACTTATAGATCGTCCCGATAAACATCTTGATCTATTCGCGACTCTAAAACCTTTGCAAATTAGAAAACAAGGGAGCACTGGACTATTTAGAAACTCTGAAGACGCAGAGAGCGCTGCGAAAATGATGGAGGAAGTTGAAAAAGTAGAGACATGGAACGATCTTTCACAAGAATTGGAGACAAAAGTGACAAAACTAGCAGAATTGAAACAAGGCGACACTGTTGCAATCTTGGGTGCTGGTATCTCAGGTCTCTCATTAGCCTGGATTCTTGCACAGACTCGTCCAGACTTGAAAATAAAAGTTTTCGAGCATGATGCCAATGTAGGTGGTTGGATGAACTCTGAACCTGCCGACCCTCAAACGCTAGGAAATATGAGTAAAGAGCATGGCTTGAAGGAATGGGGACCCAGAACACTTCAAGCAGGACACGCAGGAACTCATTTGGTCCGATTGATGCTCTCAAAAATGGGTAAAGCAGATGAAATTCAATATGTCAGGAACTGGTCCAAGTCGAATGCAAAGGCTCTATTATTTGAAGGCAAGCCCTACCAACTGCCTCGAAACAATTCTGATCTCTTCAAATTTCTTAGAGATAGAATCTCCAAAGGAATTAAGCTGAGTCCTTTTAAGGATCTAATAGCCAGAGCCCGACCACACAGTGTGCGCGACGAAAGCATTGAATCTTACGTTGGAAGACGATTTGGTACTACTGTAGCTCAGCGATTTGTGTCCGCCATTATGAGAGGAATCTATGCTGGCGATGTCAGTGAGTTGTCTGCTCGTTCAGTCGCTAGAATTGGAAAAGTTTATGCTATGGAACATGAATCCCCAAGTATGATTGCGACTATGGTGAATGGCAGTGGCAAAAGAGCAGACAGCTACTCTACCCATTGGCAGTCCACATTATTTCAATCAATGTTAAAGTTACCGTATGAAAATGTTGCTAGAGATATGTCTTTATATTCTATTGCAGTCTTTGGTGAAGGAATCCAATGGCTTCCGACAACAATTGAAAAAGATCTCAAGAACTTTTCCAACGTTGAACTGCTGAAAAGCCATCAGGCTGCTGCTATTTACAATTCTGGACCCGAGAATCTGTCTGTGAAAGTTTTGGACACAAGTTCTGGAACTGAAAAGACTGTTGACGCTAACTTGGTGGTATCAACACTACCAGGCCATATTGTTGCACCACTGGTATCTGAGACTTCGGCTGAGCTTAAAGATAGAATTGAGAAAGACCTCAAGTACACAACTGTAGCTGTCATTAATGTCAATGTGCCAAATAAGCATGTTGGTCACAATTGGTTTGGCTACCTGGTACCGAAGACTGAGGAAAACCCAGAAGATCTTTTAGGCGTGATCTTTAACACTGCCGTTAGACACGCTGCGTTTCCTGCCATAAGGATGCCTATTCCTCATCCTTTTGATGTAGTTAAACTCGAACAAAAGACGACTAATCCTGGGGAATCTCTTCTTGAGCATCATGACGCGGACAAGTATGCGGATGAACATGAACGGAGATCTCTACTGGCGGATTCGCCTGAGAAAAGACCTGAAGTAGAGAGTGAGTTTCCAGAATGCTCAAATCTGACTCTAATGATGGGAGGACATTTATGGGATGGCAAGTCAGAGTATCCAACTGAATCTGAAATTAGAGAACGCACTTATCAAGTTATAGAGAAGCACTTGGGTGCTGATTTACGTGGTGATTCAACCGTGACAATTGACATTAAGATTCACGAGAAATGCATTCCGCAATATACTGTTGGACATCGCGAACGTGTACAAGGAATCAAAGACCTGAACTCACAAGTGTATGGAAATCGTTTGTTTCTATCAGGAACAGCATTTGGCCGTGGTGTTGGTATTGGCGATTGCGTTGTAGACTCCTTCAGCATTGCATCAAGATATTCAACTGAAAGGAAGCTGCTTTTCCCAAGCGCGTATCTGAATAACTGGTTGACATTGACACAGAATTCCGTTTTAACTTAACTGTAAATATATCATGAAATCTATTCGTACTATTTCAAGTTTAGAATGCAGCAGTATATACAAGAGGAACATCTCTGCTATTAGATGATGCTATCTAAACGTTGTTGGTCCATTTTCGCCTTCGCTTCAGTGTCTTTGGCAACTTCACGTTGCTGGATTTCTTCTCTTCGTTTGTCATTAGCTTCTTCGATAGCATCAGCTCGTTCAGACTCCTCAATGAACTGATCGTAGTCGAAATCAGGATCGATATTACTGTTAATAGGCTTAGTAGCATCGTGGTATTGGTTCTGAGAGTTTCTAATGACCGGCCTAGGCCCGGAATTGGAGGTAACGGGCTTGAACTTTAAGGGATTCTCCTGTTTAAGCATGTTTGACAATCTCTCTCTCTTGCTGACTTTATCAGATTCCAATCCTCCAGCAGATTCATCTTCGCCAAACGGAGTATAACCAGATTTTCTGTTTTTGAGACCTTCTTCAGCACCATAAACACCATAACCCGTCCCGACCGCTAAATCCTCAGAACTGTCCTTTTTAGAAGACTCCGCCTTTCTATCGCGCTTTTGGTACGTGCCAATGCCGTTGAGAACAGGCAGAAAAATCACCAGAGCAATCAGCACAATGGAGACTACAAACAAGCCGAGAAATGCCATATTCGAATAGATGTACAGAGGAGGAAGAAGAAATGAGTGAAATAAAATGACCTTAATATACTGAAAGACCGTCTGCCCATTGTCCCGTCACGCATGAAATTTTCCAGTTGGGACTATTCCAAATTTCACGTCATGTGACCAAGTATGAAAGAAGGAATTACAAACAAGAATATGGTGCAAATCGATATATATAAACAAAAAGGATCTATGATAAAAGTAATACATATATCTATCTTTTGTATCTTGCAAATCTCATCCTTTAGTTCTTGCCCCAGCCTACACGAATAGGCCGTCCATGAATTTGGGCGTTGCTAAGATGAGCAATGGCCATAGCTGCCCTCTCATGACTCTCGTATTTAACAAAAGCGTAACCCTTATCAGGCTGAATCTTAAAATCAACAATGAAGCCAAAGTTTTGGAGAAGGTTTACTAATTCTGGGGTGTTGTTTGAATATGGGGGAAGATTGCCCACATACACTGTAGTCTGCCAGTTAGGAGTTTGGCGAAGAATGTACTCGTAGTTGGCAGAGTTGTTTCCCGAGTTATTGTTATTGTTATTGTTATTTTGTTGATGGTGATGAGAAGAATTGTAGTTATGACTCTGTGCCTGGTTGCTGCGCTGGGAGGCCCAATTGCATCTAATGGTTCTGCTGCCCAACCACTCACCGTTCATTGAGCTGATGGCCCGTTCGGCGTTCTCTTTTTCAGAAAAGCTAACGAATCCGTAGCCTCTACTTCGTCCGGTAGTCATATCCCACATAACTCTGGCTTCGTTCATGTTTCCATAAACACCAAAGGCCCTACTCAATAGCTCGTCGTTGACTTCTGATGCTAAGTCGCCAACAAAGACGTTGAACAATCCTGCGGTTTCAGTGTCGCCAGATGATATTGTTTGGTTCTGGAACGCCCAGTGGATGGTGATTTCTGATCTGTTCAATACTCGTTTGTTCAGCGTTCCGAACGCCAGTTCTGCAGCAGCTTCGTCTTCATACTCAATGAATGCGTAATTGTACGCTGGTCCACCGTGGCCCAAACGCTGCTTGTTTTTGTCTGGAAAGATCTTGATACTGGTGACATTACCGGCGACTTTGAACAGCTCCATGAGCATTTCTTCAGTGACGTTCAAGTCTACATTTCCTACATGTAATACTCGTTTGTTCACTTCACGGCCACCTTGGATGGCGTTTGCAGGGACGGAGTTGGCTGTAGCAGATGTTGCCTCTGAATTTGGAGCTTGATTTAGAGCAGTATCGGACATTTCTGGTAGAGAATGATCGCAGCGCTAACAATGGCGAGCAAGGACGTCGCAGGAACTATACGTAGATGGAATCAATAAAGAACAATGCGCCATTAAAAAATATATAAAGAACAGAGTTATCGGTGACTACCAGTCTGCAAGTGTCATGTGACTTTCCCATTTTGGTGGTTGTGCCACAATTATCAGAGACAAGGTGCTTCACCTAACCCCACGATCGTAAAGAGTATAAGATATTACAGAAACAATTGGATTTTTGGTTATTAGTATTGAAGAGGATTGGTATTGGTATTGGTATTGGTATTGGTATTGGTATTGGTATTGGTATTGGTATTGGGATAGCTGGAAATATTTTTAAAAGCGTTGAATATAGAGTAAAGTTGATTCGGTAGATTATAAAGTTGTTTTAGAGATTGATTTAGTATACAAAAATGATTTATATAGAATACAAAAATAATGATTTATATATTTAAAAACAAAATTAATTTATATAATATAATGAAATGAAAATTAAAAAATTATAAATTATAAAATATATTTTTATATTTTCTACTTTCTATTTACAATATAACTTTTATATTTTATATTTTATATTTCATATTTTATATTTCATATTTTATATTTCATATTTTATATTTCATATTTTATATTTACAATATAAATTTTATAAAATAGTAAAATAAATTGTCATTAATTATAATATATTTTACTTTCAAAATATTAGCAGCAAGTCTAAGCAGTAGTAATACTTAAGTGTCTTTAATTGTCAATGTTATTGTACAATATCCGTCATGTAGAACTTACCCATAGATGATTCTATTCAACATTAAATGATCATTGTATCTTGAAAAACTGTAAGATTCCATGTAAAATTAGTGTAAACATCCAACAAAGGCTTTGCTTTGGTATAAATCTCTCTATATTATTTTTATTTCTTCTTCTTTCATCACACTTGATCACCACAACTAGCTTTTACTTTTCATCTTGATAGCTCTATAAATCATCATGAAGTTCTCCCGCGCATTGCAGTATGATTCAGTTCCAAAATGGTCAGAATATTACATTAACTACTACGATCTCAAAAACCTCGTATTTGAACTAGAGAAAACGTTAACAGTACACTCTCAGAGCACCCTAGATACCTCCGAACCTGAAGTACTTGAAAAAGCAGTATTAGATTTGGCGACTGTATTTGAAATAAAACTCTCAAATGAATTATCCAGAATTGATGATTTCTACTCAGAAACTGAAAGTGATTTATTCACTCAGGTACAAGCCCTGCTTGAAGATTATTCCGAGATCTCAGATCAAGCAGCTGTCATTGCCCATCGACCAAGAAACATAGAAACAAAGTTTGAACAACTAGAATCAGAAGATGAGGAAGAGAAGATTGAATTCGATGCTAAAAACCAGGCTCCAGTTGATATGAATGTTGTTGTAGGCGACATTTTTGTTACCATCAAAAAACGGGCAATAAATCTCTACGTTTTACTCCACAAGCTAAAGGCGTTTATAAAACTAAACGAAAATGGGTTTCTCAGGGTTCTCACAAAGTTCGAGAAGTCAATTAACTATTCTTTAAGAGATGAATTCGAAACTAAAATCATGCCTTCCAGTAACATGTTTTCTCCTGAATGTATCTCAGGATTAGATGCCAGAATTAACGCAGTCGTGAGTATTTACACAAAATTTGTGAAAGATGGAACATCAGAATCGGCAAACACAGAACTAGCAGCACGACTAGAAGAAGAAACAGCAATGGAGCGAAATTTCATATGGAGAGATCTTGTTGCTCAAGGGCAATTAGATATTCCAGAAAACAAAGCCAAAATCCAGCTCCAAGATATAGTAGAAGCACCGAAACCCAGTAGGTTAAGCAGAGTCGAAAGTGTACTTGTGAAATCTTTTCTCAATCCTGCATTTTTGAAAATCTTACTGATCTCGCTGGTTTTTCTAATCATGCTTAGCTTCAACATTTTAGATTCGCCAGAGCAAAGTAAGTGTTTGGCATTAGTAGTGACTTCTTCGCTTCTATGGGCAACTGAAGCCCTCCCGCTATTCACAACATCACTTCTCGTACCATTTTTGGTCGTTTGTTTGAGGATACCTTGCGATTCTGACGGAAATCCATTACCAGCAACAGAGGCATCCAAGTATATCTTTTCACAGATGTGGTCTTCATTGATCATGCTGCTCCTAGGTGGATTTGCCTTAGCATCTGCCTTTAAAAAACATTCAATTGCAAAGATATTGGCCTTAAATGTACTTTCTCGTTCAGGCACAAATCCAAAGTACATCTTGCTCTCTCTGATGGGAGTAGCAGCATTTTTGAGTATGTGGATTAGCAACGTCGCTGCTCCTGTACTTTGTTACTCCATTGCAGAGCCATTGCTGCACAGTCTTCCTCCAGCAGCAGAATTCGCTGAAGCTGTTGTTCTTGGAATTGCACTGGCTTCTAATATTGGAGGGATGGCGTCTCCAATTTCCAGCCCTCAAAACATAATTGCATTGAATATCATGAATCCCACTCCAAGCTGGGGTCATTGGTTTGCTGTGTCCATTCCGTTATGTCTTTTCTGTATTCTTTTTATCTGGGGATTTCTCATGATATCATTCAAAACCGAAAAAGGCCTTCAAATGGATACTCCTATTCGATCTTCAACCGAAAAGTTTTCGTTCAAACAGTACTTTATATGCGGAGTTGCATTTCTCACAATTCTTTCATGGTGTTTAGCCCAGCAGCTTGAAAATTATGTTGGAGATATGGGTGTCCTGGCTATAATCCCCATTGTAGTTTTCTTTGGTACTGGAATATTGTCTAGTGAAGACTTCAACAGCTTTCTTTGGACCATAGTTGCGCTGGCGATGGGAGGCATTGCCCTAGGGAAGGCAGTTTCCTCATCAGGGCTTCTCTCAACTCTGGCTTCAGGAATTGAATCCAAGATCAATGGGATGGGTCTTTTTGGAATCATGTCGATGTTTTCGGTTATTATGCTTGTAGTAGCAACTTTTATTTCACATACAGTAGCTGCGTTGATTCTACTACCTTTATTTCATACTATCTCAGAGAAAATGGGTAGTACACATTCAAGTTTAATTGTTTTAGCATCGACATTTGTGTGCTCAGCAGCAATGGGTTTGCCCACTTCAAGTTTCCCGAATGTTACCGCTATTTGTATATCTGATAAAAAGGCACTACCATATTTATCTGTGTCAACATTTATTTCTCGCGGTATTCCATCAAGCATAATTGCATATATCATGATTATATCTTTAGGATATGGAATTATGTATGCGCTGAAGCTTTAATGACAGTTCTATAAGACTTGGTGTTTATTTTTGATTTTGATTTTGAACCTGTTGGTATTTTTTTTTCAAGTTTTTTTATGTTCATAACTGAATTCCATCTTTAATATACTTGAATGTCAAATTAGAATTTGTGATAAATCTGGAGAAGCCAATGAAAACAATGAGATTCTAACTTGAATTAATTTGAAAAAGGCAAATGTAAAAAACTGGTTTATATGGAGGTTTGAATCAACCTATATAGTTACAACATAGTTAGATCGCTGTTATATTAGATGGAAATAAAATCTTAACGAATCTCCATATTTCCCCAGAATTTCCACTGGCGATGATGAAATCTGGCTTTGACTATTGTATCAGATATAGTAATAGGCCATCTTTGGCCAATTGTCAATTTGTTGCCAGTTCGCTCTAAAGAGGGATATGCTGTTAAGGGACATTTGTGACACCCATAATAAAATTTTTAAAAAGTTGTTGGAACTGTCAAATCCCCAGAAAAAAGAGAATTCTTTGTGAAGCAATACCCCAAATTTCAATACGAATTGTCAAAGACACCTATGCTGTCTCAGTTTTGGAAGCTGCCAGCAATGTGCAAAAAGTTATAACCTTTTTTTTCACCGCCATGTATCTGATCCAAGCTTTGTATACCATGAAAAGCACTAAAGACGACCAATTTCTTTCTATTCCAAGGCCGTAGAAGCAGCATGGAATCCTATTATCATCCAAGTTCCTTATGTTTTCGGTCTTCCTACTAACGACATTGCTATTAACTTTGCAGACAATATAAAATGATGATTTTTTATGTTCAATATATATTCATTTGTTTATTTTTGTTTATTTTTGTTAAATTTTGTTCATTTTATGTTCAATATATATTCATTTTTGATCAATTTTGTTATTCAACTTTGTTCAACTTTGTTATTCAACGTTATTCAACGTTCAACTTTATGTTATTGAACGTCAACTTTATGTTCAATATGTTCAATATTTCAATATTCCAATATTTCATCTTCAATATATATTCAATTCCACATTATACATCCAATTTTATCTTCAATATATTCCACTTCTCATACTCCATACTCCTACTCCTATTCCATCCTGCTTTAGAGACAATTTTAGTATCAAGACACATTTCGTTATGCCTCTTATTACGTAATATTGAACACGCGTACAAACGCTCATAATTTTTCCAACCTTTCTTCTTTCTATTTTTCATCCATCACACACTATAAGCCTTCTTCTGACATTCAAGCCTACGAACCGATCAGAGAGCGACTGCACTAATGGTAACCTCTAGTCCTGCTATTCCAGAGTATGTATGGTGCCAATTGAGCACTTCACGGCTGCTAACGTGCCCTTCATAGATTGCTGGAGAATGATATAGGCGAGTCTATTCACGCTCGCACCGCCAGTCTCGCTACATTCAAAGAACTTGGACCGCCGGATCTTGTTCATTTGTCGAAAACAAACCCCAAATCTCCTAACAAACCCAACGGTACTTACCATTATGTGTCTGGTGTAGACACCTCGTCTTCGGCAGCGGTAGCTGCTTATTTGAACACTGTCATGTTCTCGCTTGGAGAAGCTCAGCTTTGGTTCGGAAAGCATCCTCTATGGAAAGTTCACACTGGCCTGTACTGTTGTTACAACACCTTTTCCCGTGTCGATGTCAGAGTGTCGGTGAAAATCCCAGGCTCTGTAGAAGCGTTTGTAGTCGACGAGCGAGGCGACAAGCGGCCAGCTACCGATGCAGTCTGGACGGAGGCTTTCATGTCTGGTATGATAAGAGCATTGGTCTTTGCTGACGATGAGAGCTACAACTTTGTCACTTACTGGAGAAAGCTCAATCCTTTTGAACAATTGGAATTAGCAGACAAGTTCCTGGACGGATTTGAAAAACTATTCTTCCAAGGTCCCTTGTTGGGAGCCAAAGCTGAAGTTCAATCGCCCAATATTGTCAACAATTACTTAGTAGACGCCTTTCTAAAGCTAGTTCAGCTTACCGGAAAGTTTGATCAAGCTGTCAACGTCCTGTCAAAGCTAGCAAAGTTAGATTCCGATGTTTTGGGCATTACTGCTCGTGTAATGTCGCAAAATAACGAGGAAGTCAAGGCAATCCAAATCATGTACAGCGGAGTAACAGCTAATCCTCGCGACTTTTCATTATTGGAGCAACAAGCGGACTTCTGTTTGAAGAAACACAAGCTGGAGTGGGCCTTGGATAGTGCAATCAGATCTGTCAACAGCGCGCCTGCAGAATTTGGTCCTTGGGCAAAGTTGGTGCAAACATATACAAAAATGGGTAATTATGAACAGGCTCTACTGACTCTCAATTCATGTCCAATGTCTACTTCACGAGAGTTAGATTTGCCAAAAATCCCACATCCAGCAAAGATTCACTTTCCTTTGCCTACAGATGGTGTCCTAGACGAAGTTTGGGCTGTTAATTCCAACAGCCCTAATGGCTCATCTGAAGATCCCAATTTGGCGGACCCTGGCTTGTTAAGATTACCAGCTCCTACACTGCGCTCAACGTTTGCAAAAGCATACGAGCTTTTGACTGAAATTGTTCATAATATTGGTTGGGATGCTTTACTAAAGTACAGATCTAATGTATTTTTAATGGAGGGAGAGTACAGAAAAGAAAAGAAGCCAGTTGGTGAGAATGGTGAGATTGCCAAACCAGAAGCTTCAACAGTAACTACAGATACACCCACTGAAGGTGACGAAGAAACACTTAATAATAGCCCAGTTGTACAAGCACCAAAGGCAAATGAGACCCCCACAGAGGAAGACACCGCAGATGCAGATAAAATGAAGAGTAAAAGGTTATGTGAACGCTGGCTTGACAATCTTTTCATGGTTCTCTATGAAGATTTGAGAGTATATACGGTTTGGCAAGCAGAATTCTTACATTATAAATCTCAGCAATTACCATATACCAAGACAGCATTGGAATGGGAAATTCTAGGAATGGTATCTCATCGACTACTTCATGAAGCTGAAGCAGTTGAAGCGTTCCAGCGCTCTCTTGAATTGAAGTTTTCGCACAGAGTTTTATGGAAGCTATTAGAATATTACCAGAAATCACCTGTAAGTACGCCTGGTAAGCCAGCAGCTGCTAGTGTTAATACTGGAAATTTTCTGGATGCAATTGTAAAGCTATATGCTTGGAATCATAGATGGTATACAGAGTTTTCACCAAATCTAGTGTTAGCATTACGATACCTAGTTGCTAAGGAAGGTGGAACAAAAGTTAGAAGTTGGGTTGAAGCAAAATATGGACCTCAAGGCATTGTCGCACTGATGGACAAGGAATTCAGTTTACTCCAGAAATGGGATGCATCTGGTATGGAGTCTTAGTTTCGTTTGAAGGCATTCCATAGAATAACATGATACCACATAGCCAACTTGAAATCTTTCTCGACCAATTTTTTGGTGTTGTAATTCATCTAGATGTGGGTAATTTATTTATCTGTATACGATGAATAAGTAGATCTAGAATCCTTCTGTGCCATTGGAAGACGTAAATCTAGAATCCCTCTGTGCCATTGAAAGAAGTAAATCCAGAGATTAAAAAGATTTTCTAAAATAAATAGTTAGAAGAGCCAAATTTCACGTATTTCACAACTACTCACATAATAAGGTTTCTTGGAAATATCATTTGCCCAAGACCAAGCGCTTGTCAATCTACCATCGATACAAGATCCAGCATCGTAGAAATTGTCTGCGCCTGAACCATCGAATGCATGCTTGAAAAAGTCGGACAATATAGCTAAATAGATTAGTAAATAAGAATCATTCAAACAAGAAATGACTTACTTTTCTTGAGATCTTCGACACTACCAAACTGTTTCTCAATAAATTGTTCAATATAGGGATCCTCTGCCATTTTATCAACGTTCTGAATAACCAAGTAAACGGGATTCAGAATTCTAGGAACTTGGGTATATTTGTCAAGGAAGAATAAGGCATTGGGAACTGCTCTGTCACCAAGATGTACCACAGAAGATCCAATCCATTGGCCAGTACGATCCATAGCCTTTTTGATAATATTGTGCATTGACCTTGAGACGGATGGGCAAGGCTTTACACGGTTGAAGCCTTGACCAGTATCTGTAAGCTCATATCTCGAACGATCTGACACTAGATCAGAATCTGACTGTGACCAAAGCATGAACATGTCCCGCATAATTTCTGACCATAGAGTAAGAGACTGGTGAACATAGTGAAATTGTTTTGAGTGAGAATGAGATAACCGAGCACCTCCCTTTCCTGACGAGATACCAAGAGAGAAATCGTCATCTTCACCAGGCTCCGACGTAAAGTATTGTTTAAGAAGCTTGATGATGCATTCTACTGGGAAACGGTTGGCCCTCAGATAGGCATGATAATCTCCGATAGAGTATAAACATTGTCTGACATCTTCAGCAGAAATACCTCTCTTGGAATTAACGATAGTCATGGAGGTAAAGGCAGATGAATACTTTTTGGCCAGTACCTTAATAGCGTTTTCTTTACGCTTGATCTCAGCTTGAATGGTACTTCTAGATTTGCCTTCAGGCACAATATCAACAACGGCTTGAAGCAGCAAGGGATCATCCAAAAGTTCCAAAGCTTTTTCACCATGGCTTTCCAAGAAGGAGTATACGGTTTTGATGGGTTTGTAAAAGTCAAACTCGAGTGCTCCTTTGATTTCAGGTAATCGAGAGTCCATAATCATATACATGAGTTTCCCAAAGCTGTCTCTCATTTTCTCGGGGTTCATGATTTTATACCGTCTTCCAATCTCAAAGACTGATTTGTACCATTCTGCATTTGCAGCAAAGTCTTCTTCATCGTCGTCGTCCTCGTTCTTTTTGAAGAACATTGATTTCCCCAGATTCATATCAGTTGCAACGACCAAACCAGCGAGTATCGAGCACATTTCTCGCAGTTGGGCCACGATTCTTTTGGACTTTGATTTGTACGTAGTGACATCAACTTTATCTGTATAATCGCTGACGTTGAGAGCAGCTTCTACCAGTCTCAGCAGTTTTCGTTCTTCCATCGTCAGTCTCATTGGAATGAACTTGCATTGCTCCTTGACTTTGCTCAAGATGTTGGAGTGGTCGGTTTGGACAGGTTTTTTCAAGTGCTCGACTGAAGCCAGTTCGTCTTCGTCTTCTTCATTCTCTGTCTGCTTCTTTTCTGTCTCTGCCGCCACCGCATCCACCTGGACGAGTTCCTTCGTCTCATGAGACTTTCGCTTGCCCGTTCTATGTAGATATCCAAAGCATACTTTACATAAGTCGTCAGCACATTTCAAGCACCGGATTTCTGCCAGTTGATCTCCACATTCAACACAAACACCTTCCTTTTTCTCAGTGTGCTCGATCGGCTTTTCTTCTGCATATTGAATCTCTTCGTCCCCCAAGTTTTCAAGATCAATAGACAGCAGCTCTCTTAAGGGTCTTTTCATTGTGATTAATGCGGTCAACAGTATCTACTGAAATTACACTACAAAGGAGACAAAATTGGGTTGCAACTAGTCAGCAAAAAATTTTTATATTTGAAAACCAGTTAGGACTTGGGACTTGGAGCTTACCGTTTTGGGACTTGTACTCAGAATTTATTTGGAATCAGAGTTCATTTGGAACTTGATCAGAGTTGTATAAATGGTTTGTAGAAATCTTGTTATTATTTCTGTTGAGAAATGAAGGAATTTATACAGGAGTTATTTGTAGAGAAAGCAGTTGAGAATTGTTTTTGGTGTTGACTCGATATAAAGAACAGCAAAAGTATTATGGTAAGAGAGGAAAGATTAAATAAGAAATAGAGTAAAGTCAAATAAGAAGATATTGTGAAAATTCAAAAAAAATGAAATAAAAATGAAATAAAAATGAAATAAAAAAAAATACTGTGACAATTCGAGAAAAATAAAATAAAAATACCGTGAAAATTCGAAAAAAATTCAAATAAACATAATCGGGAAAACTCGAAAAAAGTTCAAATAAAAATACCGTGAAAATTGGAGAAAAATCAAAAACATAAACGGTCAATAGATTCTACTAATTGTTAGCAAAAGTGCAAATGAAAAACAGTAAATCCTCAATTTGTATTAAAATACTACAATTCAAAATAACAGTAAAATATACTAAATATGAAAACACAAAATAGTTTACGTATAATTAGAAATAATCAAAATCTTTAAAAACAAAATGATTCTAGATACCAACAATATATCCCCTTACAATTACAAACTCTCATGTACTATTGGTCATGGTGCAGGTAAAATATCATGGTCCCAAATTGTGGCTGTTGATGGTTCGATTCTCGTTGTTACTGCAATGTTTTTTCATTTAAAACTCTTTTTCATTCAATCCTCCCAAATTATTTCACCACAGTATAACTAACCCTAACCCGTTGATTCGGGTTAGTTTATTTAATTTTCAACCTTCTTTGAACATCTCGAAAACGGTTCCTGGGATCCAATGTTGAACGGGACTTGAGCCCTGAAGAGGATCTGCGAGTGAAAAAGAAAAGAGGATGATTAATGCAAGGGACCATTGGGGGAGATGAGATTGAAATAAAGAGACGAAGAATATGAAGAGTTGTGGGGTTGGAGAAGGTAAAAAGAAACTTGGAGAGACCCTGGAAGATGGAGAGAGAATGTTTTTAAGTGTTAGTGAATGAAATTTCAGGTAATGGAAGATGGTGGGGGGGTTTAAGATGGTAGGACGATAAATTTTGAATAGTTAAGAACATGAACCAGCCAACAGATTGTAGACAGAGACTTAGACTTTCGACTTTCTAGAAAGACCTTTGATTCTTTTGCTGGTTACAGTTCTGTTTAAAGGAGAAATTACCATCCCAAAGCTCTACAGTTTCCTTTTGTAGCAATTTCCTTCGTTATAAATTGGTCAGATCCAACTTGTATGTAAGTTAATAACCTGATGAATACTCAATGAACTTTAAGAAGTTGAAGAATCTGGAGAATCTGGAGAATCTGGAGAATCTGGAGAATCTGGAAAAAAAATCTGAAAAGAATCTGGAAAAGAGTCTGGGATGGGAATGAAGATTCAGATTCAGATTCAGATTCACTTGTCGACATTACCAGAAATTGGTCCGGAGCACCAGAAATTGGTCCGGAGCAAAGATTGATACCTACCGAGTTGAAATTTTTCTGTCGACTTTCGCCAGACACTGAGCTCAGTAGGCTACCGGGAAAAGACTCATAAGCTGCCAGACAGTGCCTCCTAGTCCGACTGCACTATTGCACCGGGTAGCAGCTTTCGGGTAGTTGACAGTGGAATTTGATTGGCAGGAGTGGTTCAGAATCAGATTTTACAAGAATTATAGGAGAATTAGAAGATTTAGAAGATTTAGAAGATTTAGAAGATTTAGAAGATTTAGAAGACTTAGAAGATTCAGAAGATTCAGAAGATTCAGAAGATTTAGAAGATTTAGAAGATTTAGAAGATTTAGAAGATTCATACGAGATTTAAAAGATTCATGGAACAAATGGATTTGGTTAACAGTATTCAAGAATTTACAACCGTAGATAACTGAGTTTAGTACAATATGGTAGCTGTCAAACTTAAATATTTAGGTCTTATATACAATATATTCTAAACTTCTAAACTTTTATATAACCTCTCCATTACCATCATCTCCATCTCAATCCCTCTCCATTACCTTCCTCTCTGATTTATACCATAATTCCATGTTTCTTCGGTTGCTACTTTTTTCTACTATGCATAGCTGCATTGGTCCCAATCTTTTTGTCCCAACTGAAAAATTCCTAAAAAAATAAATTAAAATAAATTCTTTTTACTGATTCAAAAAAAAAAAAAAAAAAAAAAAAAAAAAAAAAAAAAAAAAAAACTATAAAAGTTTAGATTTTTCCGCGATTCTTCTTTCTTCTCTCTTCTCTCTTCTCTCCTCTTCTTTCCCATGTTCCAATATCAAGCTCCTACCTAACTCTTTGATCTTCTCCCCCATAGCGCTACCTGATCAGCTTGCAAGAAGATTCCTTTGGTCTCATCTAACCAACTAACGATTAACTAAAAACAGCAACAACCATTTCTTCTGAACCAATTCTCCATCAGGTATGTCCTCCAGCTCACCCTCCAGCCCCAGCTCTAACCCTACCGCTACAGACTCTCTACAGACTCTCTACAGACTCTTGATCCAGCTCTCCAGATTATACTAGCATCTCATACATCGTACGTATAAGCTACTCTGTGAAAATTTTTCTCACTAACTCTCCCAGATGTCAAAACTCTCTTTACCAATCTTCCCTCCTCTCAATGAGACTAATAAACTCACCACCCTGGAATTGAAGAATGGAACCGTTGTTCAAGGTTACTCTTTCGGAGCCGACGTCTCCGTTGCCGGTGAACTGGTCTTCCAAACCGGTATGGTTGGTTATCCAGAGTCCATCACTGATCCTTCTTACAGAGGTCAAATCCTCGTCGTAACATTCCCTCTCGTTGGCAACTACGGCGTGCCTTCCCGCGAGGAAATGGACGAGCATGTCGCTCAGCTCCCAAAGCACTTTGAGTCAAACAAAATCCACGTCGCTGGCCTCGTCGTAGCCAGCTACACCGAGCAGTACTCTCACTACCTCGCAAAGTCCTCCCTCGGTGAATGGCTCAAAGAACAAGGCATCCCCGCCATCTACGGCGTAGACACCAGAGCCCTCACCCAGCACATTAGAAACACCGGCTCTACCCTCTCCCGTATCCTGACCCGCAAGGCTGGCGTAGAGACGCCCTCCGCCAACTGGAGAAATGACTTCAACTCCGTCGACTGGGAAGACCCCAATCTCAGAAACTTGGTCGCTGAAGTCTCCATCTCCAAGCCCGTCACCTACTCGCCTCTCCCGGGCACCGAAAAACTCGGCCCCGATGGCAAAGTCCTCAGAGTCCTCGCCATCGACGTCGGTATGAAGTTCAACCAAATCAGATGCTTCGTCAAAAGAGGTATCGAACTCACCGTCGTTCCCTGGGACTATGACTTCTCAAATGAAAAATACGATGGTCTTTTCGTCTCAAATGGCCCCGGTGACCCAAAGACTATGCAGTCTGTCATCTCCCGTCTCAAAATCGTCCTCGACTCCAAAAAGACTCCCGTCTTTGGTATCTGTTTAGGCCACCAGCTTCTTGCCAGTGCCTCTGGTGCCTCCACCCTCAAGCTCAAGTTCGGTAACCGTGGTCATAACATTCCTGCCACCAACACCATCAACGGTAGATGCTACATCACCTCCCAAAATCACGGTTATGCCGTCGACGTCAAGACTCTTTCTAATGGCTGGAAGGAGCTCTTTGTCAACTCCAACGATGGCTCCAACGAAGGTATCTATCACGACTCTCTTCCCTATTTCTCTGTCCAATTTCATCCTGAGTCTACTCCTGGTCCTCGCGATACCGAATTCCTCTTTGATGTCTTCATCAACACCATCTTGGATCACAAAAAGACTGGTCTCTTGAAACCCGTCGAGTTCCCCGGTGGTCTCAAGGCTGACAATGACCGTTTGCACCCCCGTGTTGATGTTAAGAAAGTTCTTGTTCTCGGTTCTGGGGGTCTCAGTATCGGTCAAGCTGGTGAATTCGACTACTCTGGTTCTCAAGCTATCAAGGCCCTCAAGGAAGAAGGTATTTACACCATCTTGATCAACCCCAATATCGCCACCATTCAAACCTCCAAGGGTCTTGCCGATAAGGTCTACTTCCTTCCAGTCAACCCTGAATTCGTCAGAAAGGTCATCAAGCACGAGCGTCCTGATGCCATCTACTGTACATTTGGTGGTCAAACCGCTCTTAACGTCGGTATCCAACTCAAGGATGAGTTTGAGTCTCTTGGTGTCAAGGTCCTTGGCACTCCTATTGAAACAATCATCACCACCGAAGACAGAGAGCTCTTTGCTCGTTCCATGGACGAAATCGGTGAAAAGTGCGCCAAGTCAGCTACCGCTTCTACCGTTGAAGAAGCTCTTGTTGTTGTCAAAGACATTGGCTTCCCCGTCATTGTCCGTGCTGCTTACGCTCTCGGTGGTCTTGGTTCAGGGTTTGCTGAAAACGAAGAGCAGCTTATTGCCCTTTGTAACAAGGCCTTTTCTACTTCTCCCCAAGTTCTCGTCGAGCGATCCATGAAGGGCTGGAAAGAAATTGAGTATGAAGTTGTGCGTGATGCTTTCGATAACTGTATCACCGTTTGTAACATGGAAAACTTTGATCCTCTCGGTATCCATACTGGTGATTCTATTGTCGTTGCTCCTTCCCAAACTCTTTCTGATGAAGACTACAATATGCTCCGTACCACTGCTGTCAATGTCATTCGTCATTTGGGTGTTGTTGGTGAGTGTAACATTCAATACGCTCTCAATCCTTTCTCCAAGGAATACTGCATTATTGAAGTTAACGCTCGTCTCTCTCGTTCTTCTGCTCTTGCATCAAAGGCTACTGGTTATCCTCTCGCCTTCATCGCTGCTAAGCTTGGTCTTAACATTCGTCTTGATGAAATCAAGAACTCCGTCACAAAGTCTACCTGCTCTTGTTTCGAACCTTCTCTTGATTATGTCGTTGTCAAGATCCCCAGATGGGATTTGAAGAAGTTCACTCGTGTTTCCACCTTACTTTCTTCCAGTATGAAGTCCATTGGTGAGGTTATGAGTATTGGTAGAACTTTCGAAGAAGCCATCCAAAAGGCTATCAGATCTACTGATTACCACAACATTGGTTTCAATGCTACTGAAGCTCTCATGTCCATTGATATCGATACCGAACTTCAAACTCCCTCTGATCAACGTCTTTTCGCCATTGCTAACGCTTTGGACAGTGGCTACTCTGTTGATAAGGTTTGGTCCATGACCAAGATTGACAAGTGGTTCTTGAACAAGCTTAACAGTCTTACTCAGTTCGCCAAAGTGCTCTCCAAGCACTCTGCATCTTCTCTTACTCCCAATCTTATTCGTGAAGCTAAGCAACTTGGTTTCGAGGATAGACAAATTGCCAAATTCGTTGGTTCTAACGAGCTTGCCATCAGAAGAATTCGTGTTGAAGCTGGTATCATTCCTTTCGTTAAGCAAATTGATACTGTCGCTGCCGAATTCCCTGCTTTCACCAACTACCTTTACCTAACTTACAACGCTGATACTCATGATGTTTCTTTCAATGATCATGGTGTTATGGTTCTTGGTTCTGGTGTCTACAGAATTGGTTCTTCCGTTGAATTTGATTGGTGTGCTGTCCGTGCTGTTAGAACTCTCCGCGAACAAGGTACCAAGACTATCATGCTTAACTACAATCCTGAAACTGTTTCTACCGATTATGATGAAGCTGATCGTCTCTACTTTGAAGTTATCAATTTGGAACGTGTTCTTGATATCTACGACCTCGAATCTTCTAGTGGTGTTGTCATTTCCATGGGTGGTCAAACTTCTAACAATATTGCCCTTCCTCTTCACAGACAAAATGTCAAGATTCTCGGTACTTCTCCTGAAATGATTGATAGCGCTGAGAACAGATACAAGTTCTCTCGTATGCTTGATACTATTGGTGTTGATCAACCTGCTTGGAAGGAACTTACTTCATTTGAAGAAGCTGAAGCTTTCGCTAACAAAGTTTCATATCCTGTATTGGTCAGACCTTCTTATGTGCTTTCTGGTGCTGCTATGAACACTGTCTACTCCAAGGACGACTTGAAGAGTTATCTCCAACAAGCTGTTGAGGTTTCTAGAGATTACCCAGTTGTTATCACCAAGTATATCGAAGAAGCAAAGGAAATTGAAATGGATGCTGTTGCTAAGGATGGTAAACTTCTCATGCATGTTGTTTCTGAACACGTCGAGAACGCTGGTGTTCACTCTGGTGATGCTACTTTGATTGTTCCTCCTCAAGACTTGGATCCTGAAACTGTTAAGCGAATTGTTGTTGCTACTGCTAAGATCGGTAATGCCCTTAATGTTACCGGTCCTTTCAACATTCAATTCATTGCTAAGAATAATGAAATCAAGGTCATTGAGTGTAACGTCCGTGCCTCTCGTTCCTTCCCATTCGTCTCTAAGGTCATTGGTGTTGATTTGATTGAGATGGCTACCAAGGCTATCTGCGGTTTTGATGTTACTCCTTATCCTTTGAAGGCACTTCCTGAGGACTACGTTGCTATCAAGGTACCCCAATTCTCCTTCTCTCGTCTTTCTGGTGCTGATCCTATTCTCGGTGTTGAAATGGCTTCTACAGGTGAAGTTGCTACCTTTGGTCATAACAAGTACGAGGCTTACCTCAAATCTCTCATTGCTACTGGCTTCACTCTTCCCAAGAAGAACATTTTGCTCTCAGTTGGTTCTTTCAAGGAAAAGCAAGAACTCTTGCCTTCTGTTGCAAGACTTCATCAACTCGGATATAAGCTCTTTGCTACTGCTGGTACTGCTGATTTCATGCAAGAGCATGGCATTCCTGTTCAATACCTTGAAGTCTTGCCTGAAGGTGAAGATGAGAAGTCTGAATACTCTCTTTCTCAACATCTTGCCAATAACTTGATTGATTTGTACATCAACTTGCCTTCCAGCAACAGATTCAGAAGACCTGCCAACTACATGTCCAAGGGTTACAGAACTAGAAGAATGGCTGTTGACTATGCTGTTCCTTTGGTCACAAATGTCAAGTGTGCTAAGCTCCTCGTTGAAGCTCTTGCAAAGAATATCACTTTGGATGCTGCTCCTATTGATGCCCAAACTAGCCACAATACTGTTACTCTTCCTGGTTTGATTGATATTGCTACCTTCGTTCCTAGTTTGACAACTCCTAACTCCAAGGACTTTGCTACCATTACTAAACTTGCACTCAACTCTGGTTTCACCATGAACCGTGTCTTGCCTTCTAGTTTGGACAGCAATATCACCAATGCTCGTGAACTCGCTGCTGCTCAAGCCAACGCAAATGGAAATGCTTACACTGATTTCAACTTCTCGGTGTCTGCCACTGACTCAAACTCCTCTCAACTTGCTCAAGTTACTGGAAATGTTGGTTCTCTGCTCATTCCTTTCAACCAGCTTTCCAACAATCTTAACAAAGTTGCTACTGTCACTTCTCACTTTGCTGTTTGGCCTTCATACAAGCCTATCGTTACTGACGCTATTTCTACCGATTTGGCTTCTATTTTATTGCTTGCCAGCCTTCACAACAGACCTATCCATATCACCAATGTTACTACAAAGGAGGATATTGCTCTGATTGCTCTTTCTAAAGAAAAGGGATTGAATGTCTCCTGTGATGTTTCCATCTATGCTCTTTTCTTCTCCAAGGAAGAATTCCCCAAGTGTGATTTCCTTCCTGGAAAGTCTGACATTGCTGCTCTTTGGGAGAACTTGGATATCATTGATATCTTCTCTGTTGGTGTTCTTCCTGCTCGCATGGCCCAGACTCTTGGTCAATCCAATCTTGTTGGTGCTGGTATTTCAGACTCTCTCCCTCTTCTGTTCTCTGCCATTCGCGATGGTCGTCTCACTGTTGAGCAATTCACTGCTCGCCTCTACACCAACCCCAAGAGAATCTTTGAGTTGCATGATCAACCTGATACTTCTATTGAGATTGATTTGGAACGTTCTGTCAAGAACTTCAAGGCTTGGACTCCTGCTTCTAAGGGACAACTCTGTGGTACTATTGAAAGAGTCACTTTCAATGGACGCACTGTCTCTTTGAATGGCAAGCTCACTTCTGAAGAAAGCTTTGGTTCTGATGTCTCTGCCCATTTGGTTCCTGGTACTGCTTCTATTGCTGCTGGCAACACCAGTTCTCCTGGTCTTACTGTCAACACCGAAGCTGTTCCCTCTACTCCAGTTATCAGCAGAGCTTCTCGTCTTTCTTTCTCTACTCCTTTCACCAATGCTCGCAGCGTTCGTGAATCTGCTATTGAAGATGAGTCTCCTGTTATTACCAAGACTGATGAAGTTATTCTTGCTAGAGAGCCCGCTGCTCCTTTTGCTCTTACTGAGAGTTTGAGAAACAATCCTTTCCTCCGCCGCCATGTTACTTCTGTCAACCAATTCAGCAGAAGTGATCTTCACCGTCTCTTTACTTTAGCTCAAGAGATGCGTCTGGCTGTCGAAAGAGGTGGTGTTCTCGACTTGCTCAAGGGTCGTGTTCTTGCCACTTTATTCTACGAACCTTCTACTAGAACCTGCAGTTCTTTCGATGCTGCTATGCAACGTCTTGGTGGCCGTGTCATCAATGTTTCTACTGATTCTTCCTCTGTTAAGAAGGGTGAGTCTCTTCAAGATACCGTTAGAACCATGGCTTCTTACTCTGATGCTATTGTTCTTAGACATCCTTCTGAAGACAGTGCTGATATTGCTTCTAAATATTCTCCAGTTCCTGTCATCAATGGTGGAAATGGATCTCTTGAACACCCCACTCAAGCCTTCCTTGACTTGTTCACAATCCGTGAAGAATTGGGTACTGTGAATGGTCTTACCATTACTTTTGTTGGTGACTTGAAATACGGTAGACCTGTTCACTCTCTTTGCAAGCTCCTTCAACACTACAATGTTAAGGTTCAACTTGTCAGTCCTAAAGAGCTTGCATTGCCAGCTTCTATTAGAGATGAGCTTTCTGCTAAGGGGCTTCTTGTTGCTGAAAGTGAACAATTGACTGATTCTATCATTATGAACTCTGATGTTATCTACTCCACCAGAGTCCAGAAGGAACGCTTTGCTAACTTGGCTGACTTTGATAGACTTAAGGATACCTATGTCATTGATGCTAGAGTTTTGAGATTGGCTAAGCAGCACATGTGTATTATGCACCCATTGCCCAGAAACAATGAGATCAGTGAAGAGGTTGACTTTGATAACCGTGCTGCCTACTTTAGACAGATGAAATATGGTATGTTTGTTCGTATGGCTTTGTTGGCTTTTGTCATTGGAGCTGAGCATTAAGCGATTTTCTCTGTATTATATTGTTTATATTTTATTTATATTTTTGTATTTTATCTTTAGGTGTTTTGTGTCGTAAAGGCATTTGGTTAATAGATTTCAAGTTTAAACATGAATGTTCAATTATTAAATATGATATAAATCATGATATATTTAATTCATGATATAAATCATAATATATTTAAATCATATTCCAATAACTTATTTCCTTAAATCATTATTTAAATCATATTGCTCTAATCATAAAATGTTCTTTAAATTCCTTAAATGTTAAATCATAATGTTCCTTAAATGTTATAATAAATATTCATCAGCTACTGATACTATGGCCTTCTTCGTAGAGATCCTATCTCAGTCTTAGACGCCTTTTGATTCGATGAAGAAGATACTGATTTTTTCAGTATCCCATGGACAGATTCATCATAGAGATGTCTCTTTAACAGATCGTATAGACTCTTGGGTAACAGTGGCACAAATGAAATTCCAAGTTTGATAATTTCCTTAGCTCTTAAAGCTGGGAAAGATCTCAACAATGAAATAGGTGATTTGCACTCGAGTAGCTGTCCACGCATCAAGTTCAACTGTGCAATCACAAACAAAATATTCATATGAGGGCCATACGCAAACAAGAAATCCCAAAGAATTAGTACCTCTGATAATGGAGGTGTGCAAGCAGAAAATGTCAAAACAGAAGGGAACGCGTACAGTTCTGCAGACAAGAACTTTTTCCTTAGAGAGTTGAATAGGACCGGATCGATTATTTCAAGACACGCATCCACCAGCATTAAGCCTGTGTGTACACCCTCAAGTGTCGGACGGATGTACAGTGGACAGTCTCTTGATAAAAAGGTCTCGAAAAGAGCAAATGCCTGAGGTTCAGTTCGGCAGGTATAAAGAAATGGCGCTGCTATAACGTTCATTCCTTGGACGTACAAGAAATCCTGATTAACAATTGAACTACTACCTCCAGTAGAATCAAGCTGAGTATGGTGTTGTACTATTAGCTGTTTCCAGGCAAAGCTGTTCAACATTCTTATCAAAGAGTTTTCGCTCACTCGTTTTCGAAATTTGGAGTCTGTAGTCAGAGTCCTAAAAGTATCGTTTCTGATCTTTGTGTAGACAGCACAAGGTCCTCTGTTAACAAGCTCCAGATACTCAGTCGAAGACTGCGGAGGCACACGCAATAGTACGGACCAAACATATGGGCGATACGAACATATATCCTATAAAGCCATTAGAACTCGAGAATCCGCGAAATAGGACCAACTTACGTCTTCTGAATCTTTGGGCACTTTTAGTCCATCAACTAGAACATGATATCGTAACTGCGATAGTGAAGATTTAACAATCATGGGTGGTTTCGATAGAAGCATCTCAATAGTATCCTTCTTTCTAACTTTCTTCATGGGTAAACTCGTATTGCTTGGGTTTGTTCTGTGCTTCCTACTGTCTGAAGGCCCACTCATAGTAGGGACTCCCGTATTCATTGAATAGTCCTGAGAATCGTACATTTGTCTTTGCTACATTTAATGGTGGGAAAGTTGCTTGAGAACGTAGTGGCTGGTATAAAAAAGGCTGTTTCAGTCTCAAGCTTTTTTTTTTGTTTACTTTTGTCCTAACTGGGACTCCCAACTACGCAGACAGTTGATGGAGATGGAGATGGAGAGATGGAGATGGAGAGATGAACAGTTGAAAAAAATGGAGAAATGAAGAAATAAACAGTTGAAAAAATAAAGAAATAAAGAAATAAACAGTTGATGCTATTATATAAACTTATTTCAGCTTCAGCGTATTCATTTCAATTGGCTGTTTAGGCTGGTAGTATAGTTTGGCTCGCCAGTAGCCAAATGCAAAATTAGACATGTAAATAACAGCAAGAGCACTCGAAACTGTAATGAGACCAACTAAAAGAGTTCTCGTAGCAAACCCTTCAATGAACGAGTTTATCATTTCGCTGAGAACCTCTGCAAACAAACGTAGCGTGCCTACCGCTGTTTCAGGGTCAATATCCATACAAGTCTCCCAGGTATTGCACTGGATTTCTAGCTCAGGAGCTCTTGTATCTAAACGGCAGGAGTTTCTGAGATACTCTCTGGCACAACGCTCAGATTCGGTAATGATTCGAGTTATATGGTTCGTTTTGCGAAGCCTGATGTCGGATTTGAGAATCTCAATAACTTGAAATATGCAATAGCCTATGAAAAGAACAAATCCTAGGTTGGAGAGTATCTGAAGATAGCTGTAGATTGTGTATAAACGATTGTTTGTTTTGTCCCTTGAGCTCAGCGTAGAATCGCTAGAGTTTTTCCATACTGAAGGCAGATTCAACGAGTAGTTATGGTAATGACTGTTATTGGGATAGGTATGCGAAATATGTGTAGGGTTCAGCTTTGGTGGTGATGGCTCCTTATGATGCTGGATGGAAGAGCTCGGTCCAATATGGGCATCTCGAATCGGGGTTTTTGGTACAGGACTAATTTGGACCAAGGACGAAGATTTGAGCAATGGAGTCCCTATTGGACTCGTTGATTTGTGAGACTGTTCCAACTTCTCTGCATTTTCGGTCAGTCCTGGAGTAGTCGTGAGCGCCAGCTCTACGCCTTTGGCTGTAGGAGACAGCAGCGTGTCTCTGATGAATGAGTGTTTGGCAGGCTGTTCTTCATCTTTTGGTGGACTATGATCTTTTGTTGCCACTGAAAAGAATGAAGCGTCTTCCATGTCAACGTCTAGCAGCTCAGAGGTTGAAAAGTCTAGCAGCTCAGAAGTTGACAAGCCCATAAAGGTATCTGATGGATCGTGAATTGGCCTAGACCGCGAAGGAGTCGGTGTATCTAGGTCTTCGAGAAGAGCAGACTTGAGAGACATGACGCTTAACTCTCTGTTGCCCTGGTCAATTGTCCGAAGCATTGATCTGACATCAAACGGATCTCTTTTTCTAAGCCTAGGCGTTTGGTTTTCCTTTTCCTGGGGACTGGACCCTAACGATAATGCGCCAAAGTCGTCCATGTTTGTAGAGATTGTCTTGAGAACTGGAAGCAAAAGGTGGACGTTTCTGCCCTTTTTCCTGGGACAAGTAAAATTTCCACTGATATTATGTCATGATTATATAATAAATAGCAGCCGTGCATTGATGTAAAGGGATGTTTGTGACACAAATGCAGCCTACTGGAAAACGCGTCGGACAAAGTTTAGCAGTTTGAAAAGGAAGACAAGAGAGGGAAGACAGTTTGAAAAGGAAGACAGTTTGAAAAGAAAGACAAGAGAAGAAAGACAAGATAGAAAAACTTGAGTAGCTGAAAAAAAGCTGGAATTGAACAAAAAGTTCTTGTTGTTTGTATGAAACCATTAAGCAGACAACTTTTAACTTGACGATCGTGTGATTCAAGGAAAACATTTAAATATTACGCGTAGACGCGTCATTGTAGTGAAATCCAAATACTCTTGACCTTCAATCTCACAAACTTGGTATCGATTTTGAAACAGAAAAGCAATCACCAATTGGCAGCAAATTCTCCTGTCTGAAGTTGTTTGTACTTGAAATCACAAATTTCGCGCTTCATGACACGTAATTTGGTTAAATATATTTAATTTAAACCCTTGAATTTTCTCTGTATTTTAATTGGATCCAATTTTTCGTGTTTTTCATTTTTGCATTCTTTATTTTTGGTGACATTTTTTTTTTTTTTTTGAAAAATATCGCGACGCGTCGGATTTCAATCCACCACACAAAAAAAAAGTAGTGCTTTTTTCTCACTTATTCTTCCCTTCTCTCTTTCTAACTCAATCGATTCCTCTCATTGTCCCTTCTCTCAGATACCTCGCATGTTTCCACAATGAATAGATCGCTCTCCTCTCCTCCTAGCAGCTCAAACATTCATACCCTTTCAAAGTCTGGGGTACTCACGCCTATCCGTCCTAAAGTGTCGTCTCAAACACCTCCAAAACCTACAGTCGCTAGCACAAAATCAAGCATCTCCAGCTCTACAAGCACCAACAATGCCACCTGCAATTCCTCCTCGTCGTCTCCAGACTTCAAAACGCCCTATAAACAGCCCTCTGGCGGCCTCCCAACTCCAGCCCCAAGCTCTACAGCAACCTCGTCCGCCAACGGTTACGCGTTCATCTCACATTCTCCAACTACATTCCCCAGCAAAACACCTTCTATCGATGATCCCCAGTTAGCCCGTCGAAAACGTCGTCGCACGAGCCCGACAGAGCTGAACATCTTGGAAACGGAGTTTTCCCAGTGTCCTAAGCCTCCCAGAGCCAAACGCGAAGAAATCGCCTCGAAAGTGGGAATGGACGAAAAATCAGTGCAAACTTGGTTTCAAAATAGAAGACAAGCAGTCCGGAGAACTGGGTTTGCCATCTTCCAGGAGCACGACGTCTCCTCCAGTACCCAGAAGGAGGGCGAGAGATCTGTTTGTCATGACCCCAGAGGAATCACAAACTCCAAAAAACGGCTAGGTCTGTCGCTCTCAGAAGACGGCAAAGCAAAGCTGGTCATTGTCAACGATGAAGACAAGCACAGAAACAGGAAACGAAAACTGAACGCGGTTATGGCTGAGAAACGAATCCCTCTCTCGCCTACTAAACGCAATGGTATCAACAAACTGCCCAAATCCAAGTCATTCACGTCCGCATTATTGCTCAGAAACCAGGCACCTGGTGCTAAGGTCCCAACTAGAAGGTGCTCAACTTCGTCTTCAGACGAAAGCATTGGACTCCAAAGCTCCCCCATACTAAATCGAACAACCCATCGATTCGAGCTCGCATTAGCTAGTCGTCAAAAGGCCAAAAGTCAACTTAGCTTCACTAGCAGCACCGGTAGCAGTTCAGACGATGATAATAATGAGAATGTTCAAGTTGAGACTAGAGAAGCTGAGTGTATCAACAATTTATTATCTTTACGTTCTGGAGACTGGTCTTGAAATGCTTTCTACTAGAACATTTTGAATTATTTATTATTATAGCATATATAGTAGTATCGTGTATATCGTAAATATATATTTATATATTATAAATATTTATATCGTTACCAAAAGAGTTAGGAAATCGTTAAATCGTTAGGAAATCGTTAAATCGTCAAGAAATCGTTAAATCGTTACCAAATGAACCGTTACCAAATGAATCTTTACCGAATCGTTATGAACTAGAAATCAATCGTTACCAAATGAACGAAATCAATCGTCACCAAATAAACTAGAAAAGAACCTTTACCAATAGTCATGAGAAATAAATCTTTATAAAAAATCAATCGAGAACCAATATCAAACGAATTTCAATTCTATCTAGCTATATCAACAGAATTTCTTATTAATATCAATATAAACCAAAATATTTATTATATACAAGTGCAAAATAATCAAGCAACAGTGGGAATAGGATCGTTAGGTCTAAACTGTTCAGCTAGATATTCTAATGCGTCCTTCTCAATAATGACTTTGTGAGCCTTCAACAAATCACGAACCTCCAATGCTTCCTTTTGAATAATCTCCATTCGGTGGTATTTGTGAGCAGTAGCATTATGCAAATTCTCTCTGAACTCGTCAACAACAAAAAGCACTGGACTGTTTTTAAATCCATGCTCTTTAACAAACAAGTCGCCAGCTTCACGACGATCTGAAGAAAGCTCAGCAGGTCCATCTACCACTAGCAGATTGCCCTCATTGTACAGATGCGACAGCGCAGTTCTCACGGCCTTGCCGTAAATCTGTCTCGGTAGTCCTGTAGACCAGTCAAAGGGAGCGTGTCTGGCAAACGCTCTACCACCATCGTGTCTAGTAGGAGAACCTCTATCACCCATTCTGGCTTGACCAGAACCCTTCTGGGGTCTGAGTTTCTTTCGACTGTATCCCATCTCAGATCTGGATTTAGTATTCGAAGACCCTACTCTTGCTTGGTCCGCTTCAAAGACGACTGCTCTCCAAAGCAAATCGCGTCTCATAGGGAGGCCCAAGATGGTTGAGCTGACGGGTTGTAGAGTCTGGGGTTCAAGAGAAGGGAATGCACGGAGAGCTGTGATCTTGTATTTGGGTGTCGAAGCAACGTGTGATTTGATCACAGCGCTGCCTTCAGCATTGACGATTGGAGCGGCAACTTCAACCTGCGCAACGGTTGCGAGTCCTCTCTTTGTTGACTGAATCAAGTTTCTTATCATGGTCTGTTATTGGTATCGACGATGGTTGCACTCGGAGGTTGGAAAATTGTTTTCATTTGATGAAATTTTTTATAGTGCTGAGATATTCGCAGGGCCCATATGTACCATAGTAAAAAAATATTCTTTTCAAGTTATTCTTCTTACTCTTATTCTTCTTACTCTTATTCTTCTTGCTCTTATTCTTCTTGCTCTTATTCTTCTTACTCTCCTTAATCTCCTTCCTCTCCTACTCTCCTTCCTCTCCTACCCAAGTTAGAGTTTCCTTACAAGACTGTCTAGATAGTTGAATAGTCTATCGGCCATTTGCTCAGTACACATATGAAACACACCTTCTTGCTGTATGAAAGTATGGGCATTGGACGAATGTGACTTGATCCAATAATTGCTGAATCTACTAGGGACGAGAGGGTCATTAGCACCGTTGATGATTAGCACAGGCGCGCGAATAGCAAATACTTTGCGATCCATATCTGCGACGATATTGTGAAGAGATTTAGGCCAGAACGCACTGAATTCGCTATCGGAAAGGTCTGCAAAGATGCTGGCCTTGATTTGAGCGTGCGAGACTTCATAGAGAGGCTTGTTCAGGTCCAGTAGAAGTTCGTCGGCCTTACTGGACGAAACGCCCATGATTTGGGTCAGTCGACGGTGCAGGAGAAGAAAAGTCAGGTACGGACACCCAATGATGGGGATGGCTGCTTGATAATTGCCAGTAGCAGCGCATTGCCAGGCGACATAGGCACCTTGAGACACCCCACAGACAACGTCAACGACTCTGTTCAAAACAATGCCCTTTGACTCCAGGAACGACGGAATGAACTGTCTGACTAGTTCGACATCCTGAGCAGTTCCTAGAACGCCTGAAATCATGTCCATTCCATGCGAGCTATTACCTTCTGCCCAGTCGCTGTTCTTCTTGACGTCGAGAGTTCTTGAGCCATGGTTTCTTATATCGAAAGTCACGGCTATCAGCTTGGACTGGTCTTTTGGCAGCTTGTAGTACCAATGCGTCAATAACAGGTGTGCCATGAGCTCTGTGTAGGCGTATGTTCGCGTTCGAGGATGAATCAAATGGAGAATTGTCCATTTTGCGTCTTCAGAGACCTCGCGGGCTTCTTTCAAACCATAAACGTGAACCTCCAATCCGCCAATATCTACTGTTTCATGACTGAACTTGACTGTATCATCCTTCCAGCGTATTTCTTGAATCCCCAAATTTTCATCAGCTTCAATCATTCTCAGTTTCAAGTTTGTTTTCAGTTTCAAGTTGTAAATAGTCTGTCAGTCTTTAGTCTCTTTCTGTCTGTCAGAAGCTGTCAAAAACTGAAAAGTCTCTCTCAAGTCCCTTGTCTCCAATTCCCCAGAATCTCCCCATACCCTCAAACCTTAATTCACGTGATATTCTCGTTGACGCAAGTGGCGAAACAACACGTTGCTCATGTCATGCTGACATAAAGTATAACGGCATAATATGCCACGCTTCTATGCTGACGTTGACTCATATACCCTTACCCACTGACTCACGTGAATGTCACAGGAATTTAAATACGCGTCGTTTTTGTTTCTTTTTTTTTTTTTTTTTTTTTTTTTTAAATTTTTTTTTTTTTTTTTTTTTTTTTTTTTTTTTTTTTTTTCAAATTTTTTTTCTTCCTCTTTTCTTTTTGTTTTCACTCCCATTTTATTTGACCTCCATATATTCCACGCATCTTTCTCACTCCTTCCCATACAGAACTACAACATCTACGCCTGTGCGCTATCTCCCATTAATCTCCTTCTACCATCGCGAACCACTTCGTCAGTTCGTGTTTTAATCTTGTAGATATCGTTTTAATATTTGTTTTTGTATAACCGACGCGTATATCGTCAACAATGTCAATAAAAGAAATTCAATTAGCAACACCATCAAACTCCGATAGTATTCATGACAATATCACAGCAACATCACTTTCACCTCTGTTAACTCACGATAATATCCTCCCTGATACCAGCTCTTCACCACAATCTTTAGACCATCTGGAGCAGCAGAAGCCACACGAAACAGTGCCCATCATGTCAATAGCGTCCCCCGTCGAAGAAAAACCCACGCTGGCTTCGACCATTCTGCCTGGCGACAACCGGCTTCCTCCAGAGGGCGCGACCAGAGAGCTGCCCAAGCACCAGACCAAGTTCGCGCTCGCCTCTGTTCGCGCTGTCAAACGACTCAAGGACGCGGGGCCGTTTTCAGCGCCCGTCGACATTGTCAAGCTCGGCATTCCAACGTACTTTGACATTGTCAAAGAGCCCATGGACCTGGGCACCATGGAGTCGAAGCTGCTGGAGGGCAAGTACGAGTCTGTTTCGGAGTTTGTTCGCGACATGGACAGAATCGTTCTCAACTGCGAGATGTTCAACGGCAAGACCTCAGATATCTCGGGCATGGCGAGAAACATACGCGCCTCATTTGAAAAGCACATGAGGAACATGCCTCCCTATGAGCTCCCGCCAAAGAACTCGCTTCTTCATCAGCAGCAGCAAAGCCAACTGGGCCAGCAAAACCAGCAGCTCCAGCATCACCAAGCACCTGCTGAGCCTACAGTCTCGCGGCCCAAGCGGGAAATCCACCCTCCCAAGTCCAAAGACCTGCCGTACCACGAAGAGGAATCGCACAAGCGCAAGAAGAGAAGGACCAACGACAAGGACCTGACGTACTGCGGGACCGTGATTTTGAAGGATCTGGCCAGCAAAAAGCACGAAGCATACTCCTACCCGTTCTTGGAGCCGGTAGACCCAGTGGCAATGGAGCTCCCAAACTACCTGAACATTGTGAAAACGCCCATGGACCTGCGCACCATATCGCACAAGTATAACGACAACCAGTATGAGAGCGCGGAGGAGTTTGAGAAGGACATCAGACTCATGTTCTCCAACTGCTACAAGTTTAACCCGGAGGGCACCTCGGTGAACACGATGGGCCACCGTCTTGAGGCCGTCTTTGACAAGAAGTGGCAGGACCGGCCCAGCACGCACGTCTCGCACCACAGAGAGCGGAAGCTCGTCAAGGAAGAGTACACAGAGGAGGAGCTCAAGGTGCTGGCGGCCAACCCGGCCATAAGGTTTTTGGAGGAGCAGCTGGAGCGGATGCAGAAGGACCTGCTGAAGATGAAGCGGGAGTCGCTCCAGTCGCAGGCCAGTGGCAACGGGAGCAAGAGCAGACGCAGTCATGGCGGAGGCAGACGGAAAGCGCTGGCTAAGAACCGGGAGACGTCGCTGACGGTTAGTCCGGGTCTCAGTTTCGATCAGAAGAAGGAGCTAAGCGAGGTGCTCGAGACGTTGGACGACGCGGACATGGCCAAAGTGTATGAAATCATTCGGGACTTTTCGACGCTGGACGCAGATGGCAATGTTGAGATGGACATGAACGAGCTTCCAGACGACATTCTGGTTCAGCTGTTTACGACCTTTGTGAAGAACCGCAAGGTCCCGGCGGGTTCAGAAGAGGTTTCTTCAGCGTCGGTGCCTGCTCTGGCGGCCGCTTCTTCAGCGGTTGCTGCGTCTATGTCCAGCGACGAGGACGACGACGACGACACAGATTCTAGCTCCGACGAGGAATGAAGTAATTTTTGGAATAATGCATATTTATCATGAGAAATAACAATGTTATAACCCACGCCGGCCGTATTTTAGTAGTTAAGATGCTTTGACGATTTTTTTTTTAATAGTGCAAGGACTTTTTCAGGGTAAAAAATTTACGCTTACGAGAGGTTAGGGCACGAGTATTTTTAAGCGTCTTACCGGCGATTACATAGGAGCTAGATCTGATAACGGAATCTATTTTCGAGTGTATTTGGGCACATGGAATATATATGACGAATTTAAGATTCATAGAAATGCAAGTGTTATTGTATCATTATGGCTTGGTATATTATAGAGTAGGTAAGTAGAGGTAGAGGTAGAGGTAGAGGTAGAGGTAGAGGTAGAGCTAGAACTAGAGGTAGAGCTAGAGCTAGAACTAGAGGTAGAGCTAGAGCTAGAGCTAGAACTAGAACTAGAGGTAGAGTTAATAGCGCTAGTAGAGCAGAACTAGAACTAGAACTAAAACTAGACAAAACAATTCACTGTTCTGTATCTCCATAAAACTTCTCTACATCCATCTGTTTAAGCGGACTCTTGGTAGTACTACGCCCTTCAATGTCTGTTTCTTGCTCTTCTTCGTTCTCTGGCTCCTCATATATCTCGTAATCCTGCTCTCCACCTTCGCGCTCTGAATCCTGATCATCTGGAGGATCCGCTGGCTCAAGATTCTCACTTATAAACCTCATCAAATCATTCACCTGCATCTCCAACCTTCTCACCCGCTGCCGCAACACCAATTGCTCACCCTCCAGCTCCCTCACTCGCGCCTCCATCATCCCATTGTTTCCATTCCCTCGCGCCCGTTTCGCCGTCGACCATAACGAGTTGTGCTGAACAGGCAATCGCTCGCTCTCGCGACGCCTCTTGAATGCTTTCGTTTCTAACGTGGGCGAGTTCTCGTTCATTATGCTCGGGCCCATACCGTAGCTGAGTCGTAAATCTGCGTGATTGGGAGCCTTTGGCGTCTGGTTTCCTGATTGTTTGCGCGGAGCTGCCACAGCTTCAGTCAGTTGCACCTCTGTGTTTTCGTCTTCGTCCGACGAAGAAACGTATGGTATAGGCGACTGCATCGGTATTCAAAGTGTTCCTTAAGTTGGTTTCAGTAACGCTATTCAGAGTGTTCCTTGAGCTGGTTTTGATAACGCTATTCAAAGTGTCCCTTCTCGTTTCCGTAAAGCTACTCAAAGTGCTCCTTAAGCTGGTTTCGGTAACGCTGGTATGATGGTGAAGATAAATGTTGAAGGAAAGAAAACTCAAATATAACATTCTTGTTTAATGGCGCGTCGTAGACGCGTTTCAAATTAGCTTGCCGCACGCGTTGCCATTATAGCTGAAACTGGACAGATATAGGGTTTCAGGGCTCCTATTGTACAGTCACGAACCCTCACATGCTGAAATCTGCTTAACTGTATATCGCAGTCCAAAGGTTATCCATCGTTCATCAAGACTCGTGAAAAATCAATCAAGCCAAAAACAACACGTGACTAACTCTAAATTGTATGAGAGGCCTTACATAAGGGGATATCGCAATATGAATTTGATGGGGGGGGTTTGTAAGGATAAACAGGGAGGTTGATACTATTGTGTTGAGTTATATAAGGATAAGGGATCTATTTGATTTCCGGGTAACTTCCTAAAAGGGGGCGAGTTTTTTCAGTTTTTTTTTTCAGACTACACCAAACTTTTTTTTCCCTTTTCCTTTTTTTCCTTTTTTTTTTTTCTCTTTTTCCTCTCTCTTTTCTGTTTGCAGCAGTTGTTTGACGACGATTAATAGATTTCCATACATCTACAATGAGCTTGAACAAGGAAAAGGAAGTTGAGGAACAAGTTGTGTTCCGTAAGATCCGTATCACTTTGACTTCTAGCAAGTTGAAGGAGCTTGAAGCAGGTTAGTAAAATGACGAGAGACGACGAAATAGGGCTAACTGAAGATTTTAGTTTCTGCTGAGCTTCTTAACAACGCTCGCAACTACACTGTTTCTGGTCCTACTAAGGTCACTACTAAGGGTCCTGTTAGACTCCCTACTAAGGTCCTTAAGATCACCACCAGAAAGACTCCCAATGGTGAGGGTTCCAAGACCTGGGATACTTATGAGCTCCGCATCCACAAGCGTGTCATTGATTTGTATTCTCCTACTGAGATTGTTAAGAGAATCACTGCTTTCAAGATTGCTCCTGGTGTTGATCTCGAAATCTCTTTGTTGGCTGCTTAAATTTACTCCATGAGTTAAGGCATAGAGTTTCGATTTCAAATTTTTATTTAACGGTTCATGTAGTAATAAAAGATGTTAAAAAATGTCGATTGGGGTTCAGGTCAGTTCTAGGGGTAGTTCAGTTCAGTTCAGTTCTAGTTCAGTTCAGTTCAGTTCTAGTTCAGTTCTAGTGGTAGTGGTAGTTCAGTTCAGTTCTAATTCTTTTTCAGTTCTATTTTGTATTTTTCTATTCCAATTCTTTTTCTTTTTCAATTTTTTTTTCTGTTCTAGCTCTGCTCTGTTCTCTCTCTGTTCTCTCTCTGTTCTATCTCTGTTCTAGCTCTGTTCTCTCTCTGTTCTATCTCTGTTCTATCTCTGTTCTAGCTCTGTTTCACTCTAGCTCTAGCTCTACTCTAGCTCTACTCTTCTACTTCCCTACGTTACCCTTCTAATTACGTGACCCTTCCAATTCCCCATTCCCTATTCTCAATCTTATGCTTATTCAATATACTAATCTAAATGAGTACTATGAAGACGATCACCCAAATCACCAACACCAGGCAAAATGAAGCCACTCTTTGACAATTGATCATCAACAGCACCTACATAAATCTCCAGCTCCTCTTCACTAAACTCCTCGGTGAGCCTGTCCAAACCAGCCTTACTGGCAATGACAGACACAAAGACAATCTTCTTAACACCCCATTCCTTCAGAGCCTGGACGACAGCCTCGGCGGTTCCGCCAGTGGCAATGATGGGATCAAGCACAAAAGCCAGATCGTAAGGCTCCTCCTTGGTGGGCAGCTTGTTGTAGTACTCTACGGGGTGCAGAGAGATCTTTTCGCGGAAGAGGCCGAGATGGTAGATGGGGGCCTCTGGGGTGGGCAGGTAGTTGAGGAAAGCGTCGAGCATGGAGAGGCCAGATCGCAGAACGGGGATCAAGACGTAGGTCGAGGGCACAGCTATCTGGACGTTGAAGGACGACCCAGCGGCGGACTGTGCTACTTTAGAGGACGATTCGCTCGTGAATGTTTGAGAGGACACCCAAACGGAGAGGATTGTGGATAGTTCATTGAGCAATTGGCGGGTTTGTTGGGCTGAAGAGTTTTGGCGTAGTTGAGATAGTTTGGCCTGGAGGACAGGATGATTTGAGATTGAGATGGTCATTGTGGTGAGTGGTAGAAGATCAGTGGTAGAAGGTCAATGCCCGTGGTAAAAGTAGAACGAAAAGGTCAACACCCGTGGTAGCAGTAGAACAAAAGGTCAATACCCGTGGTAAATCAGAACGAAAAGGTCAATGCCCGTAATAAAATCAGAACTAGAAATCAACTGAAAAAGAACTAAAAGTTCCTGACAATTAAGACCTGTTTTATAGTTGTACTCAGATAACACAAAATAGTGGGGCTGTAACACTTTACTCTTGATAAGACCTAGCGCTGGAACTGCCGTGGCGACCCAGAATCCTGCCCTGGGCCATCATCTCTTCTTCTACCTCCATATCAAACCGCACTCATAAAAGCCCACCGTCTCGTCGACTTTTATCGCCAAAAATGCTCCTCGTCCAGTCCGCAAACATGCCCGCCATCACCGCCCAGTATCTCCTCTCAATTCCCGCCGTAAGAGAACGCTCCCAGCTCGTCTTCAACAAAGCTCTCGACAACTCCCTCACAAACTTCAACGTCGACCTCTCAAAGATCCCTAGCGTCGTCTCCTACATCGCAGCCCTCATCCACAGAGACTACGGCAAAAACTACTCCTCAATCCCGCCCCATGGTCGCTGGCAGCACTTCAACGTCGGCGGCATCCAGCGCATCGAGTCCCTAGTAGACTCCTGGTCGCAATCCATCGACAAGACTGAAATCACAAAGCGTCTGCTCGACGTCTTCGTCGTCTCCGTCCTCCTCGACGCCGGCGCTGGCAACAAATGGTCCTACAAAGAACTAGCTACCGGCAACGTCTACAACAGAAGCGAGGGCCTCGCCGTCGCAAGCCTCGACATGTTCAAACAGGGCCTCTTCTCCAGCTCGCCCGCCCAGCCCTTCCAGGTCAATGCCTCAAAACTCCAGTCCTTCTCCGCTGACATCCTCAGCAAAGGCCTCCAGGCCCACCCCAGCTCAAACCCGCTCGACGGCCTCGACGGCCGTGCTGGCCTCGTCGCTAATCTCGGCACGGCTTTAACTAACAAACTCTATTTCGGCGCTGACGGCCGACCTGGAAACATCGTGGACTATCTGCTCAACCACGACTCGACCAAGGGCTCCACCGTGCTGCTGACCACTTTGTGGGACGCCTTGATGGACGGGTTGGCGCCCGTTTGGCCTGCCGGCCGCACTGCGCTCGATGGCGTCTCGCTGGGTGATGCCTGGGTGTGCTCTTCAATGCCCCAGGATGCTGGCGTCGCTGGTTCTATTGTGCCCTTTCACAAGTTGACTCAGTGGCTCTGCTATTCTCTTTTGGTTCCCATGAAGAAGTATCTTGCTCTGCAGTTTGATGGCGAGAATTTGCAGACCGGCTTGCCTGAGTATAGAAATGGAGGTCTTTTGGTTGATTTTGGCGTCTTGACCTTGAAGCCAGGTGTTTGGACTCAGTCGGGTATTCCGTCTTTTAAACCTGACGACGATGTCATCATAGAGTGGAGAGCTGCTACTGTTGGGTTTTTGGACTATCTTTTACCACTTGTCAATGAAGCTCTTGGTATTTCTGGTACTTCAGATGAGTTGATTTTGGCTCAGTTGTTAGAAGCTGGCACTTGGAAGGCGGGCAGAGAAATTGCTGCTGAAAAGAGACCAGATACTAAGGGACCGCCTATCAATTTACTTAGTGATGGCACTGTATTTTAATTTCAAGGCATGAAGTTCTGGAGACAAAATAGAAACTGTAAACGATAATATACAATTGTATTTAAAATCTATAACTGTATCTAAGATTTCAACAAAATTAAAATCTCTACAATAGACTTACAATAGACT